>APFE030240540.1:281065-302906 GCA_000404065.3 Pinus taeda | reverse complement strand
ATTTTCTTTACATAGATGCGGAAGGGAGCGATAGTTTAAGTGACCAAATCGCTCAAGCCAAAGTTTGCTCACTTCATCATTATGAGCAACAAATACCGAGGGAAGATTTGATGACCCAAAGTTGTTAAACTTATACAACCTTGTAGAATCATCAACAATGCCAGTAGCTAAAATCTATCTAGAATCTCTTTGGTACTTAATTACAACATTGTGAGGTGAGAATTTAACGATTTTACCTTCACCTGAATGAGTTGTAGGATAAGGTTGGAACACATAATACATCATTAAATTGACCATTGTCTATATGAATAGTTCCAGTCCCTGTAACACTAAGAGATCTATCATCACCAACATATATATTTTTGGTGTTGCAATCATTTAAAGAAGAAAACATGGCTTTGTTTTTGGCCATGTGATAAGAAGCTCTAGAATCAATGAGCCAGTTATGAGAATGAGAAGAAGAAGACACATTTAGTGCATATCCAGACCGAGATGCTTGACAATCACATGCAGAGAGTGCTATTCTTGAAGATGAAGTTGAAGTTGTTGAGTGCTCCAAATGGATGTTATGCTTCTTCATTGTTGCTTCCAAGGCTTCCATCTTCTTAAAGCATTTGGATTCTAAGTGGCCATATCGATTACAAAAGTGGCAATGTCTACCAGTCTTCTTCCCTTTGTTTTTATTTGCCTTATCATTTTGTTGAAATGATTTTTCATTTTGAGACTGAAATGGCTTAGGACCCTTGTTTGGTTTAGGACCATTCCTTTTAGGATACCGCTTCTTAGGATTATTTGAATTTGGTTGCTGCTGGGCTGCTAAGGCTTTCTTAGAAGAGTTTCCAAGATTAAGAAGACCAAGATGTAAGAGTTTTTCTTGTTCTCTTATTAAAGAATCACAAAAGGCATCAAAGGAAGGGGACTTTTAGTCTTGTCCTTGAGAAATGAAGGCTTCTCTTGTAGAATGGAAGGTGGAAACAAACACAGAGTAGGCTGGTCCCAACTTAGTAAGGATGGAATAGATAAGGTTACTATCTTCTTTCTTGACCTTAACACCTTCCAAGAGATATCTAAGGGTCTTGAATTTGGACAAGAAATCTTCCATGCAAGAAAAATTATTAGGATCCAATGTAAGCAACTCATTTTCAAGTTGATGGGCTCTAATTTCATTTTTAATCCCAAAAACTTTAGTGATTTGTTCCAATGCTTCATGAGGAGTATCAAGTTCTGCAATATGGAATCTAAGATCTGGAGAAATAGACATCCCTATCAACCCACGTGCTTGATCTTGCCTATTTTCCCATTTAGCTGTCTTATCTTCATCTTTCGGTTTGGTTTCTTGGCCTGTGGCTATTCTGTAGAGACCTTTACTTCTAAGTAAATCCACAATGTAGGACCACCATTGGAAGTAGTTGGTGCTGTCAAGAATAACTTGGCGTGGGCTTTCCATTTTAACAGAAACTAAAATTATATATGCTGAAACTAAGTGTTCCAATGGAAAGATCTCGAAAAATTAGGCTGGTTAAAAAAAACAGCTCTGAAAACGACTTCCGGATGAAGAAGTTATGGCTTTTTGAAGAAAAGTTGATGAAGATGCCGACAAAGTGCGGGAATGTGCGGAAATGAATGATAATGTTAAAAAAAAATCGGCCCCCTTTCCAAACTTAATATAATTAGCTCAACAAAAAGAAGACTTGAACTCAAGACCTCTACTCTCATAAAGTAGCTTTGGACCAAGTGAGCTAAACTAAAAGTTTAGTAATTTTTGGAAAAGAGGAAGGGTTTTTTTTTTTTTGGTAGTCACTGAAGCTTTGGGCTGCGTGCTTACTTGAGAAAGCTATTTTTCTTTGCAAAACAAAAAACACAAAACCCAACACGGACATACAAAAAAAAAACAAACCTTATGGCTTGAAGTTAGCTTTACTCGGAAACTAGATATTTTCCTCAATGTTTCTGATTTTCCGAGATCACACTAAGGCGCAACGGAAAAGAGCATACGCATGAGAAAAACCCTTCCTCTCTGTTTCTGATTTGCCCAGATCACACAGAGTCGTAGGGCAAAGAGCATACACATAAATGAAAGGTATAGATCCGGTAATAAAAAGAGGAGCTAAATAAACCTAAATAATAAACAGAGAGAAAATAACTAGAAACTGCAAATAAACACTGTATACCTCCAGATCTTAAAAATGACGTAGCTAGGGCTACCAGAAACATTTTCACGTGAAATGAAAGAGGTTCCTCACTGGAACAGATGCTTCTAACACAATAGAGCAGTCCTCTCGGCTCGAAAGTAGTCAGAAACAATAGATCTAGGAAACAGCAGACGGTGCAATTCTACCGGCTTTAGATTTGGATCACCAACGGACGCAGCCCTCAAATAGCTCTAATACCATGTAGGAATTTACAGGGTAAGTTCCTCATACAGAACACCAAAGGACACCGCTCACAAACATATCACAGATCAATACACCAGTATTTTGACATGGTTAAAACCCTCAAAGAGGGAAACAGTCCATGGCCTGAGCCAACGCGGCCACTTCAGGAAATTTATTAATAAAAGAATGAAATTTACATAAGCTTCTCTCATGAACAGTTAACCTACAAATGACCCTCATGCTCTTTAAACAGAGATCATGGACCAATTGGGTGTTAAGCCACGGATCAAGTGTCGGTAATACCGAGGAGAGAATGAACCGTCAGATCACTACATATCGTGACCGTCGGATTGTAAGTTACAAAAGTACATAGTAAAGAAACACACTTTACCTAACTCTACACTAGACCAAGTTATACTTAACTATTTCCTATGTGTCGGAATATCCTAATATGCTTTTGTTGCGCACTGGAGGTTGAAGCTCCATCATCCATAAAGCTTTGCTTTGCTTCCATAAACACTTCTTTTTCCTTCTGAGTATAAAAAAAAGAGCTTTCTCAACCAATTTTCTAACCCATGTACTTTCATATTCTTTCTTCTCATCTTCTTTATTACTTCCAATTGTAGCTCCACTTCTAGTAATAATACTAATTCTAGGTTCTTCATTCCTTCTTTTAGAGGTCGTCATTTGAATATTCTATGTCGATTGCTGATTCCTTTTTTCTTCCATCTTTTTTGTAAGTACAAGAAATTCTTCAATTACATGGTCAAAATATTTAAGGTACTTACATGTCATAGTAGCAATCTCTCGCAAAATGACATGCCTGGCTGTAGTTATGGCAAGTAATCTTTCCATGTCCTTGACCAGCTCCAACACCTAACCTCTTCCTTGGTAGCCTCCTCGACCATTGCGCTGTCCACTGCCTTCATGCCCATGTTCTTCTACTTTCATTCTATAAGTGTCAACACTACGCTCCATCATTAGTTCATAAGCTAGACAATTATTCTCATCATGTCCTACTGATTTACGTAATTTGCAATATAGGTTCCTTGGAGTCTACACATATTTATGTAACAGGTAACAATCTTCTGAGTGATGTTGGCCTTTGGTCTTGCATATCTCGCACATTGTTCTTTAGAATGGCCCTTCGATTTGCACTTTGTACACCATAGTTCTTCTCCGACTTCTTTTATTTTCTTGATATCTTGTATCTATAGGGTTAGGTTTTCCAAATAACTCTGAATTTGTTTCATACCTGTATTAGTATCTCCTATATGCAAAGCTTCCAACTTCATCACAATATGTAGAGATTCGACTTGACTTGTTATCTTTTGTTGCGTCAATGATGGTCTGATATGCAGTAATAACGCAACTATAAACCATTCTTCATGTTGTTGCAAAGATATTTCGAAGCTCACTTGATCCAACAATTCCTTAAATCTCTGATCAAATTCCCAAACAGACTTAGTAGGTTTTTGTTTAATTTCTTTTAACTTAGTGATGCATTGCGACTCATACTTCAGCTTCTTAAATTCTCTAATAAATACTGCTTTAATATCTCCAAATGTTCTGATTTGATTATTTGAATACTTCATATACCATGTTAATGCTCTATCTCAGAGCATCGTAATGAGAAGCACTTTCTTTATATTTTCGTCGTTGATCTGCTTTATGGTCCATACAACTTCACATATGAACCAAAACTGTTATGGATCCTCCAATCCAGTTCCTTTGAAAACAGGCAACTTAATATCATAAGCCATATTTCTTCTTGTATGGGGAGGGGGAGAGGTAAGGGGAGGGGGATGACAGGTGGAGGGGGAGAGTCAAAAATACCTTGGTTATTACTGGATTCTGGCTTCTACGAACTCTCAGCTTGGAAGGTGAATACCGCGAAGCTACTAGGGGCTTATCAGGGTGGTTATCTTCTCTTTCACTTTCAGTTCACTCAACAAATCACTGTATTCAGTCTCTAAAAAGGTCTTTAGGTCTTGTTCACAAGCTCTTTTTGTGGTATCTACTCTATAGATTTTTCCACTTCATGTTGTTCCAAACTCTTGCTTAGATTTATTCTCTTTTCTTCCAAACATAAGTAAAGTAACAATCTAGTTACTTCCGTAAAACTCCCTTTTCATGTAGAAGCATCTTAATACAAAGTTTCAAAGATTTTAAATACTTACCTCGCGGTCCTTTCAAGAATCGTCATTCTAATTCACTATAGGACACGGCCTGGTCTACTGCAAACTCAATAATGAATCCCCCAAGATGCTATCAATCTAGAAATCAACAGCCGTTGAAATCTTGTTATCAATGCTCTTGAGTTGCTATACCAATTTAGGATTCCATGTCGTAGGTTCTCCACCTTTAAAAATGGTCTTTCTTTTAGTTAGCCTTGACATCCACTCATAAAATTCAACAAGAAATGATGCAAAGAAATTTTCATAATGATTTGTGAAAATGCATCTATTTAACAAAGCTTCAAACTTCAGACGAGGTTTTCCGCTCTCTTGAGCTGAAAATTCTTGCTCCTTCGATTCTAGCCAATCTTGAATCTCCTTCTTCAATGAATGCCACATAAACATATCCCTCAAACAGATCCTGGTGTCGGAAACGAAACCATTTGTTGGTTTAGATAGGATCTATATTGTGTACCAACAAAATGCTCAATCATTGCCCCTTTCGTCAATGACCTGCAAGCAAATCACCGTCTCACCTGAAGTGACTATGGGAGGATATATAACCAAGTTTCTACAGCCCCGAGGGATGATGTGATGTGGTGTTTTATATTATATTTTATTCTTAACATTCATAAATCACTTCGCCTCATTCATTTAATTACATAAACATGTCATATAAACCCATAAATTATCACTACGCTCTAATAAAATGACACTGTAATAAACTGATACACTACAACAGATAATAAGAAAATATACACATGAAGACATAAATTAGACCATGGTTCATCCCAATGTATAACTACATCCACGACAATTGTTGCTTATAATAATAATTCTTGTACAATAAACATTTCTTGTACAATAATTCGACCATAAAAATAGATCTGGACCATAAATATGTGTCTCTCCTTTATTATTGATCCCTATATAAAATATTACATAGAGGGATATAACATCAAAATACCATGGTCCATATACCATGGAATCCCCTAATCCAAGCTACTATGATATGAAAACCATTCATCTTTTACAATATTACTTGCTTTTTACAAAAAGGAGGGGCTTTGACCCACCTCGAAGCCCCCACACCATGCGGTATATCTACTGCGCGGTCCATTTGGCGCTCCGCTGCTCCACTACGTGGTCCACTTCATGCTCTACTGCATTCTTTACTTCACACTCTGCTCCACAAAATTCAGAGTCTTCATCAAAATTTAGGCCAAATTGGGCTGCACTTAACAGTCCCATATAGTATAAAGGCTCGATTGCCAAATCCTTAAAGGTTTGCCTTGGCTTTAGCTATCAGTACAAGAGAGTAATGCAATGGTGTCTTTGAAAAGCAAGGGAGGTGTGCCTAGTGAGTGTGGAGCTGCAACCATGTCAAGGTTCTTCTATTGGAAAGGGGAGAGAAATGTGAGCCTCTAAGTGAGAGGTAATAGTACCACCTAGGAAGAGACACACATGAAATAGAAGGCTTTGTCTAACATCTAACGGAATAGTCCACAACGGGGGCAACGATCATTACAACCAACAAACAAGGAAAGATTTGTCTAGTATCCCAAAGAATAGTCCAAAAGGATGGGACAACAATAACAACCATTACAACACATTCTCAATAAGATAAGAACTAAGATAACCGAAATAGTTCAACTATCTTAGTACATGTGAAAGCAAACATGAAATACAAATGTGCACAGAATAGTCTTACAAACATTCATAGTCCATTCATGAAGAACGTGCTAGCTTAAAGATCTTCTGTTATTAAGAAAAAGTTCCAAGACACATGTTTACAATGTACATTTGTAGCCCCAGCAGTGGGACCTTAGAGTCACTCCTTGCTCCTCAAAGAGCTAGCTGATCTCTCTAATGCCTTGCGGGAGGAGCCAAGGTGAAAAGTCCTCTGCTCATACAATGAGGGGGTATATATAACCAAGGGGTGATGCTTCCCCCTTGTGACTCTTTGACTATCCTCATGATTGCTCAACTTCCTATGAATTTTCAACTTACATGACCCTTCATATTCATGTGTGTCCTTTGTACTTCCGCTTTAAAATACATTTGGATTCAATATGGTCCACAATAGTGATGTGGCATATGACTACTCATGACATGACATTACTGACATGAACTGCTTGATTATGTGGCAATGTCAGGTCATTGTTGTTGTTAAGTGCTAGATGTCTTCTTGGATATGCTTTCTCTTCTCCTCCGCATGGCTTGGTAATGCAGAGTCTTCAATGATCTTAAGTCTTGGAGGGTAGTTGCAAACTTGTGTCCCTTTGCTTCCCCTTGATAGATCCACTTGTGAGTTTAGCTGCAACAGAGTCTTTACGCATGCTTCCCTCCTCCTTTTCCTTCTTCATCATCTTACCATAACTTGATAGTGTATATGTTCCTGCAATTCACTCATGACGGGATGAAATCAATCTGAAAAACCCTTAGTCTAAGATGATGCATTATTATCCATGAATTAAGATCGGCACAAGTCACAGGCTAGGAGAAAGGGCTTAGTGACTACGCATTGTGTAGTTCCAATAGGCAGGGGAGACCTTGATCACTGAGACTAAGCAGTGTGCAACTCAGGCCAGATTGAGGGAAATTTCTTCATAGTCCTCATTAAGGAAAAATTTTGCGTAGTGGCCACTGAGGAAAAATTTTGCGTAGTGGCCATTGAGGGAAAAATTTGTGTAGTGGCCATTGAGGGAAAAATTTGTGCAGTGGGAACTAAGGGAAAATATTGTGTAGTTCAAGAAGGTAGTGGAGGCTATGGGATGGGGCTGTGGGAGGAAGAACTACATAGTTTCAAGAGGCAAGGGTGATTGGGCAACAAAGAGGCCTCAAGGGCAGATTTGCGCAGTTTCTAAAGGCAGTGAGCTCTGGCTGAGGGAAGGGCACTAGAGGAAGCATTTTCACAGTTTTGGAGGCCAAGGGAGGCTGGGATCTTTGTGCATTGTGTAGTTGCAACAAGAAAGTGAAAAGCTTGAGGGTTGAAGGTGCCAAGTGCATAGTTCAAGGCATACTGGAGGCACAATTGCACAATTCTGGAGGTCAAGGGAGGCTGCTAGACTCTGGAATTGCATAGAACAACATCCTTGGAGGGCAGTGACCGTGCACTGCATAGTTCCAAGCAACATGATCACATCCAAGAGGGTTGAGATTGTGCAGTGTGCAGTGCAGTCAGGGCTCGGTGAAGCTAATTAGTTGCCTGATCAGGAAGATTTTTCGAAAATGGTTAAGTGCGGGAAGGGATATGGACTCGTAATGAACTTGAATTGTGATCACACACTTAGCATACTTTGTTAGCATAGAAGCATAAATCATTGGAACAAACAAACAAAGCATTCCCCTCTGTGTGATTGCCTCATGGCAAGATGCGACAAGTGTGACACTTTAGATATACTTTGGGACGACTGTGACGACACTTGTGTGACAACGCTCAAGACTTTGTGTATGGATGTGACAAATGTTTACATGGTTAAGACAACTCATATACACAAAAATGACCTTCGAGACCACCAGAAAAAGGCTCACAAACATTATACAACAATCACACATGCCAAAAGACGACAATTAATCCAACAAGCAAAAGGGGCCAAAAAACTTCAAGAAAGCTCACGGAATGAGCTTGAGTGTTTGCAACAATCAAGGAAAAGACTAAGGAAGGCTCCGAATTTGAGTGCAAGCCAAAATTTTGGAGGATGTTACAGTAGCTACAATAGGGTGGTTATGCAGTTGTGGCAGATTTCATCACAAGATGTTTTATTAATGGGAGCACTTGTCCACCTACATGCTAGGGAGGACATTGTTAAAGGTGAAGAGACATTATGAGTTACTTCTTAAAGATGTGTTTGTGATTAAGGCCACACAAGTCTAAGATAAGTTGACAACCTTTAGCAAGATCTTAAAGTTCCATAAGATGATATACTATCTATGAAAAAATAAAAATTAAGAGAAGATAACCACATTTACTATTAAATGGAAAGTAAACCAATCCATAATATGACATTCAAAGAACATAATTGAAGGAGATGTGTGGAGATGAGAGGATGTGATTACTCAACAAAAGCAATATCCCCATTATCTACATTCATTGATTTACTCCATGTATGAGATCACACTAATTGGTAGGAAATTTTAAGGATCTATACTTATCTAAAAGTTTAGAAATCTTGGTGAATCTTACAAATGATTAAAACATAAACCATAACTCAATGGTCAATTGACATTGAGGACAACCATTATTGGATGTTGTCCATGAGTGTGAACTAACTCATCATCTTTATTCAAAAAAAAATATGCCAACTAAAATAACTTTCTTGCAATCTTTAAGGGGTCAAACTTTCATTCTTACTAAATATCTATGAATTTTGGTTCATTAACCTATTTCCTTACATCTAAAATAAACAAACTTTTAATCAATCAAAAACTTATTTCAAAATTTTGAAAAAAAAAAAAAAAACCTCATTCCAAAATCATTTACTCATTATTTTTTTTTATAAGAACTTAAATTCAAATTCAACTTATTTTTAATCAATAAAATAATAATATTTAATCCAAAATACCAAAAAACATTCGCAATGACCTGTATGGGTCGCTTCTACTACGGACTCTTGGCCTTCACCTCTTCATCAATAAAATATAAATATAATAAAATGAAAAAAAAAAAGGGTCGTCACTAACAGAATTTGAGTTTGCACGTTGTTGATTTTTGCGTTTTTATTTTTGTGTGATGTACACCATAATTTGTATTAGTTGTTAAGGGACATGTTATGGTGTCAGAGATTCCTCTCCTTCCCCAAACACATGGCAACACATATGTCCACCATGTCACTAAGGGATACGTTGCATTAATTTTTTTAATCGCACATGGTTTATGATATTATCTTTTGGGATAGGAGATTGCACTTTTTCAAAAGGTACCCTTCATGGAGCTTTATTTATATAAGATATTTTTCGAGATAGTTGTCTTTTGGATATATATATATATATATATATAAATGAATGATTTATTTATTTTATATAAAATATTATTATATATATATTATATATATATATATATATAATGTTTTAGAATAAAAAATTATTGTAAATTTTATTTAGTGTATTGAAGAGTTAGTTTAGAGTTAATTATTTATAGAGTAGTACAATTATATTAATAAATGTGGTTGATAAAAATGGATAGATATCTGCAATTTTATTTAAAGTCTCAAATATTTGTTGAATGAATGATGTTGTAAACTCAACTATGAACTTTTAAAACTCTTCTTTTTAGATTGAATTGAACATATAGACCAAAATAATCAAATATGTTGTTACTATTTCACAAATCACTATGAGAAACTGTTCTCGTAATATGATAAATGAATGAGGCAATGTATATTATAAATTTAATATTAATAATAAATTATTAAGAAAGTATGTGAAATTCAAATATTAATAACAAATTTAATAATATCAGGGCATTTTAAAACAAAGAATAACCCATCTAAATTGCGAGCAAAGAAGGAGGAAAAAGTCTAAAAAGAAAAGTAACTAGTCCTTCACAAAAAACACTCAAACAAGTCTCCTCCACAAGCATGTGGCAGCAAGAAGTCCAAAGGAAATGTCATTGATGATTCTGCCTTATATAGTCCCACATCCACACCTCTCACATGGTCATCTGATCTTGATGTGAAAGAATTGTTAAATGCAAAACAAAGGTTGGAGGTTTTAGAAGCTAAAGGGCATGAAAGAGATCATAAAATTCATATAATAACGGCTGAGAACAAGGCGTTAGCAAAAAGCAATAAAATTTTAAAAGAACAAGTGGCATTGCTACATGAAGCTCTCCTGATAGGGAAGACAAAATGGCAATGCATGAAGGCAGATGTGCAAAACATAAAGAAATCTGCAGTGGAAAGTACAGAGGTGGTGAATGTGAAATCATCCAAGGATAAAGGGAAAATGATTGCCCAAATAAATAACCATGAAGAGAATGCAAGAGAAGAAACGAAAGAAGATTCCACCAAAGTTTCCAAAACCTGGGCTCAAGTTACTAGCAATTCTGTTAATAAGGAAGGAGAAACAAATATTCAGGTTGACAACATGCAAGATAGTGAAGGCAAGGAAAGACGAAATAGGCAGCAAACATAATTATTAAAGGGGTGAAAGACTATGGGAAAAATGAATGTACTCCTGACCTTGCAATAGACTTCTTGAAAGACAAGTTGTTATGGCAAGGACAAATATGCCAAGCATGGAGGGTGGGTAAGTTTAACGAGGAGAGAGTCAGGCCCATAAAAGTCATTATGCCTAGCTTGAGTGATAAATATATTATTCTAAGAAAGAAACATCTCTTGAGGGGTTCTTGTTTTTTCCTAGAAGAAGATTTAGCTGTAAAACAATAGGAGGAAAGAAGGGAGGAAATTTTACAGTTTAGGGCATCAAGAGATGAAGGAAAGAGAGCATGGATTTATAAAGGCAAAGTTGTAATAGCGCAATTTGGACCTCCTTCCAGAACAGAGCAGCAAGATGGTAATAAAGAAGAGGCAACAAACTCTTCAACATGAAATCAGAAAGCAAGGTCGGTATGGGAAAACAGGGACAAAGACTCAAATGTGAGTCTTGCATGTCAAAATAAATAGCAATCAAGTCATACCCAGGTTTCCTTAAGATTATTTTGTTGGAACTATAGAGGCTACCCATGGAGACGAGGACTTGGGTTAGGGTCTATTGTAGAAAATAGAGACATAATTTGCCTCATAGAAATACATGAACATTAAGGGTGCAAGACACCTTTCTTTGAAGGATACTGGAAGATGGTAGTGTGGAACAAGGCAACAGGGAATGGCAAAGGGCATGGGGGTATCATGGTTTTAGTAAGGGAGAAAGAAGGTCATCTCATTCAGTTAGAAAAAGAAGACTCAAATAAGCAATTCATTTGGTTTAAAATATCAGAAAATGGAAACCACATTAGAATTGCAGCGTGCTATTTTGCGCCACAAGTTTCAAAAATCTACAAAGGTAGAGGGATTGACCACAAAGATCCATTTGCAGCTTTAAAAGTGGATATTGCAACATTTACTCAGCTAGGTGAAGTCCTTATAGTGGGTGATTTCAATGCTAGGACTGCAAATGAGCAAGCTAGCATTCTTTGTTGCAAAGATGATTGCGACCCTATTTGGCTTGCAGAAGAAAGTAATCATCAGTGGGAAAGAATTTCAGAGGACAAGGGGTACAATCTCTTTGGTGAACAATTGCTTACTCTATGTGGGGCCTTTGATTTAGTCATTTGTAATGGCTTGACTAGATGGGCAAAGTCCGGTAATTTCACTTGCAATACCTACAATGGAGCAAGTGTGGTAGATTATGTAATTTGCTCACATGGTTTGTGTGAGAAAATGGAAGAAGTTTTGGTTAAAGATCAATTGTGCGATTTGAAATCAGATCACAAGCCAATTTATTTATGTTTCTCTTAGATTGCAAATAAACAATTAGAGTAAAAAATTCATCATGTTCAACAAAATCTCCCACAGGGCAGAATTATTTTGACCCTAGAAAATTGTAATATCTTCAAAATGACTCTAGAGAGGCTCTTTGAGAAGGAGAAAATTACAACTCACAACCTTCATAGTTATGAATTAACACATTTAATGCAATGTGCACTTGCAAAGTGCAAAAGAACAAAAATTAAGAAGTTTGAAACAAATTGCTTTCCGGTTAATGCTTGGTTTGACGAGACATGCAAAAAGGCAAGGAGAATGTGGAAAGAGTCAAACAAGGATAACATAAAGCTCAAATCTTACAAGCAGTTATTAAGCAAGAAAAAGGCTGATTTCATGGTTTCAAGGAGGGAAGAACTAATCTTCCTTGGGAAAAATAATCCCAAATTATTTTGGAAGGGGCTACAATCGAAAAAGATACAAATTGGAAATAATATTACAACTTCTACATGTTTGACTATGCAAGACAACTCTATGAGAAGGTTCCCATGGTTGACCCTCCCCCCTTGGTCAACACTGAGACTGAACTCTTCACGGTACAAGAGGTAGAGATGGGTATCAAGAAGTTGGGTGATGGAAAAGCGAAAGACTTAACTGAATTCCAAGTAGAATATCTAAAGTGGGGCTCAAAGATTCTTGCACCTTCCATTACAAAAATCTTCAACAACATCATACAACAAGGGCTCCCCATAGATTGGACAACTAGTTTGGAAATACCTCTTTTCAAGAGCAGTGACATCAATAATCCCTCCAATTATAGGACCATCATGATAAACCCTTTGTTTGCAAAGCTATTTGGAAGCATGCGAGAAAACAAAATTAGCAAGTGGGTAGAAGAAAGAGATAAGAGTGCTAAAGGGCAAGCAGGGTTTAGACCTAAGCATTCCACAATTGATCATTACATAACTTTAAGGCATATCATTGAAAAAGTTTGGGAGAAAAAGGAAGAAGTCTTTTGTTGCTTTGTTGATTTCAAAAAAGCGTTTGACTCAGTTCCTAGGGATAAACTTTGGTAGAGAATGGAGGAACTTGGGGTTCCTAAACATTTGAGAGCAGCTGTGCATAGGCTATATGAAGAGGTGAAAGTCAAAATTAGAACTTCAACAGGCATTTCTGAAAGTTTTAGAAGCGATATCGGGGTCAAGCAAGGTTTCCCATTGTCTCCTACCCTTTTTGGTTTATATATCGACAAGCTTGAGGAGTGGTTAAATTCGCAAGGGGGTGATGGTATCTATTTGTGCAAGTTTGTTAGAGTGCTTCTTTTGTATGCAGATGACCTTATTCTGATTGCTAAATCGGCTCTTGGTTTGCAAGAGCACTTACTATCCCTTGAGCATTTTTGTAGAAGTGTGGGGATGCAAGTCAATATCAGCAAAACGAAAGTATTGGTCTTCTCTAAGAAAAGAAAACATAACCAACATAGTTCTACTTTGAAGGCAACATTCTGGAAGAAGTTGCGGATTACAAATACCTCGAAATTGACTTCAACAAAAATCTAAGTTGGAATGGTTGTAGAAAGAAAATAACTTTGGGGGGTTGGAAAGCATTTTATGCTTTTCAAAATAGGTGTAGAGAGGTAGAATTATGGGGCTAGAAGACCATTCAAACTCTTTTTGGGCTTCTAGTGCTTCTGGTGATTCTCTATGGTTGTGAACTGTGGGCTAGCAGTACCTCTGACATGCAGTGGAGACAAATTGAGAAAATTTAGAAGCGTTTGATTACAAACAAGTTTAAGATTAAAAGTTCAGTTCCTTATGATATATTGTTAAGTGAAACAGGGACTGCTCTTATTGAAGCAATTGCTATGATGTGAGTCATAAGGTATTTAAAAAAAATTGAGCAATGGAAGAGGGTAGATGACCTAAGGTTGTCTTTAATGATAGATTGTGCAAGTCTAGCAAAACAAATTAGATGTAGCAAAATAACAAATGGTTTAGTAAATGGGGTATTTGCTTGAATGCCTGTCCCATAAACAACAAAAAGATAAAAGCTTTTGTTATAGAAAAGTTCCACAAACGTACTTGGGATAAGGCGCTGGGAAGAAAGAAAAATTACTATATTGAAGTGTTTAATCCCACTCATAATCATCAACGAAAGCATACATAGAGGTCAATATCTCTTGGAGAGCCAAAATTCTTATTGCTCAGTTAAGCACTAATTCTCATCAACTCTGTTGTGAAATAAGGCGCTGAAAAAGGCCAAAGGAAGTGTAGGAGGAAAGGGTATGCATTTTTTGTTCTTCCGGAAAAGTGGAAACAAAAAACATTTCATTTTAGAATGTGAGGCCTTCAAAGACAACAGGGAAAGTTATGCAGATATGTTGGCAGCTAGCTCTTGGGATAATCTATTTAACAAGGGGTTTGTCGAGAAGCTAGGAGCATTTATTGTGAAGCTTCACAGAAAAAGGGCCAAATACATCAAGCAAATGAAGAAGCAATCTGTCCCATAGCCTATCTTTAGCCTCGTGGACGTTAAAATAATTTCTTTCTTCTTTCTTCTTTCTAATATGTTAAATAGTTGGCTAAACCCATAGCTAACAAACCAACTTTATTGAAATCACGGGGTAGATTCGATTATGAGATTCAATCCTAGAGAGAAGGCTATGCCTCATTACCTCTCTGCTCGTCCTTATTACCTCTTTGCTCGAGGTTCTAGAACATTTAAAGAGAAAGAAATAGCTAATGGGAGAGACGCTATCAAGAAACAACTAAGGGGAAAATATTATATTTACAAATTTATATAATATTCAAAATAAAGAAAAATCAAGTGACATATGATTTGAAATGAGAGATATTTCTCATTACCTCTCTGCTCGTCCTTATTACCTCTTTGCTCGAGGTTTTGGAACATTTAAAAAAAAAAAATAGGTATTGGGGGAGATGTTATCGGGAAACAACTAACCAGTAAAAATATTATATTTACAAATTTATATAATATTCAAAATAAAGACAAATCAAGTCACATATGATATATGATTTGAAATTCTAAACATAAAAAATTTGAAATCCATAGTAAATAATAATAAGAAGAAAAACACGAATAGTTTTACAAAAACTACGCTCAACTTCACCTTTATAAGCTTCGTTACCTCAACTGCACATTAATAAATTATGTTTAATTGAACCGCCACGTTACCACAACACGCCGATCTAGCTAATTTCATGAATTTTTTTTTTTTTTTTTTAAGTTGTAACACCCAAGAGGAAAGAGCTCGTAGAAATCACAACCCTACATGTGTTAATCACACGAAGCATATTCTAGAAACATTGAATCTCGCTCGTTGATTTAAAAAAAAATTCAAATTCCAAAAGCCTACATCCACTGTGAGTTGAAATAGGTATGTCTATCAATGAACATATTCAAAATTTCTAATAAATAATTACTGAAAGTATTGTTTTATTTTTTTATATGAGAAAAACATAAAATTTTATAGGCATATATTTGGGAAAATTATTTCATCCAAAAATTATTTTGCAAAGTATGATGAAATTAAAATTTAAATGAATATATGTTTATTATAAGTTTTTTTAAGCATTTGTTTTCTTGTGTCACAAATCCCATTTTCATGTTATATTTCTTGGATTGAGGATTGATTTTTTTTCTTTGGATCCTTCCAGGGTTTAGCCAATTGCCATTCTTTAATGACGAATTATGGATTGTAGGCTATTCATTGGGTTTATTGTCAATTGTTGTAATTTTGTATGCTTTGTCTTTAATTTCTCATTTTGCATCTTTTGTCGAATTACAATTTCTAGGGTCTTTCCTGCCTAATCTTCTGAGTTTCCTCTTGAGATTTTATTGTTGTTGTTGTCATAGTGGAGATAGATATGGTTACATGGTTGTTAGTGAATAGACTTTGTCTCTTCAAGACCTGTAAAATATCCAAAATTACACAAAAGAAACAACAAGAAGGATGATTATGGTCCATCATGGTCATCGTTTTCCAAACTTCTTGAAATAATAATTTAGTATTACACTGTATCCAAACCTTGCACAATTCATTTACTCTACTCCACAACTAACAAGAAGTGCTTGGATCCTAGCTAAATCCTAGAGCTTAGCCCATAGTTGAGAAATCAGGGAAATATCCTCATGTTTCGAAGCAAGATTTATAACACACCCAACCTCCTAGGTCACCTTAAGGAGACGGGGTTTATAAAATTTTCACTCAACTTGATCCCCAATTTTGAGGTTACCATCATTGTTTGCTCACTGAGAACTTTTCAATGATATAAATTTTGTTGAATTCTAAATCCAAGGCACCAAATTCTGAATTTGAGGCAACAAATTAGCATTGTTTAAAAAAACAACCATTTGTACCAATTAACATGACCATACTATTTACACATAGTAGAGAACATGACACCCCAAATCCTCATATTCCTTGCTGACAACCAAACAATCTAATCTTACCATATTATTCCTTAATCTCTACATTTTTTTAAATAAAACACATATACATTTATTAAAATAACTATAAAATTACTAAATTTCACATAATTATTACTATTAATAATTATTACTAAATTTATTTATTAATTTATTTTTTTGATTTATTTTTTTGACTTTTTAGCTTTTTGACTTTTTAACTTTCCAACCGTTCATTTTAGTTTCTTCTAATTTTCTTTAGAGCTCGATATGATTTCTCTATAAAAAAATCTTTTAAACAATATAGATCACAGAAATCTGATCTCAGACATACTATTAATAATATTTATTTTACAATAAATTTTCAAACCCTTCCAAAACCTTTATTGGTTTATTAAATATAGTTTAAATATAAAACATAATTTAAATTATATCTCATTTATGAAATACTTGTATTACATTATATGAAAGTACATTATCACATCAAACCAATGAGATTCATTTGATGAGACAACCTGCCAGGTGGCTAGTCTACAACCTGCCATGCGACAGGGCCTTCCCTATTAGTCTCCTCAACTAGAAAACCCCCAAAAATTGGCCCCACCAGCCTTCGGATGAGCCTTCCTCCACACATTTATTATTTTCTTATTCATTGTTTAATTAAATTCAATAAAGCCACTTTGTTGGGTTCTCGAATATTAATATATTTGTATTATAATTCATTTATATAAATATTTGCCCTATACTTTAGTGTGGACCTTTATCATAGCATTTCTATCACCCCTTTCTTTCAAACGTCAACTCTCAATGATTCTCACACCTGCCACATCTCATGCAGATTTGTTATTTATCATTTGTTTATTCAATAATATTTATTGAAGTATAAGTTCATCATTTATTTATCAAATAATATTTATTCAAATATATTAACAAGCCTATTCTTTGAGCATTTAAATATTATTGATATAATTATATTATATTATTTTTATAATACCATATAATAATTCAAAGAATTTAAATATTATTGATATAATTATATTATATTATTTTTATAATACAATATAGTAATTCAAAGAATTTAAATATTATTAATATAATTATATTATATTTTTTTATAATACAATAGGATAATTCAAAGAATTTTCATTCGAGTAGTATTTTCTAACTCAAAACCCTTAAGAGATTTTGCTTTACATACTTTCTAAGTGTCATGTAGGTTGATGATGAGTGTCATGTAGGTTGACCATCATCATTAGGAGAATTTAAAAGTATGTATTTTCGCTCAACTCTATTTGCCATATAAATTAAATTCTTATTCCCTAATTAAATTAAATTCTTATTCCCTAATTAAATGAACTTATAATTTTTGATGTTGTGTGTAAATTTTATTTTAAAATTTCATCGAAGCTAAAATTTCTTGCCAATGCTTTAAAATCGTTATGAATTTCTAGTACCAAATGTTATGAAACTAGCGCACAAAAAGATAGAAAAGATAGATCAACGCCTTATAATTCAGTCTCTTCGAGGGGGTAACCTCCTTTACATTACACAAATGAACAATTCTTGGATGACGTAAATGACAAGACCTCCTTTCTATATATAGGAGTCTAAGGGGTCATAATATAATCAAAGCCGACATAACAATAATAATTTAAGGGCACAATAATAACAATAGTGGGCTTCTATGGGGCACAATAATCACAATATGGGGACTCCATGGGTACAAAAATATAATAAGGGGGTTGTACTAATAACAATAAGGGGTTACACTAGTAGTATAGGGGCCTAACATCCTCTCTAATAAGTAAGAGCTCATTGCTTCTTAATTTACATTGTTGCCCTAAGAAAGACTTAAACTTAATCTCCTTTGTAAATACATCAATTGTTTTTATGGTAATTGCTAAAGTAGAAACTTGAAATTCACATTTAAACATAATGTGCTTCTTTATATGAAAAAAAGGAAATATGAGGGAAAGAAATGTGAGCATCTTGTATATATACGAAAGGAGAACAATATCCTCATTAATTTAAGAAAAATTCAAGATTTCCACTAATTTAGGAAAAAGGGACCATTTTTCTCTTCAGTTAGACTCAAGTATATTGAATAATAATATCCCCATACAAAAATATTATCATGGAATAATTTATCATTAAAATGTGTGTGAGAGATTTTCCATGCCATGTTAGAATTATCTCAAACATCGCTTGCATAGTCAAATCTATGTGTGTGCACACGTGTGTGAGAGAGAGATTTTCCATGCCATGCTAGAATTATATCAGACATGGCTTGCATAGACAAATCTCTGGTCTACCACTCTAACATAGGGAAAATTTTAAAGTCAAACTTTAGATTTATTCCTCATTATAAAATTGAAGCATGCGACAACACATAGGGACAAATAAATTCACTATTCAATAGGAAACAAATTATTTACACAACCATGAGCATAACTTCCCTAACCATAAATAATAATTACATAGTAGACTGAAGCACATAGACACCTATCTATTAAATTTAAAAGTCGTTTGTAGCTAATGAAGGGTGAATCATTTTCCAACCAACCATAGACTAATCCATCTAGTTAACTCTTTTTAAACTAGCCACCCCTACCCAAAAAATTATGTCATTAAGGGAGCTCGCACTTAACATTAAAGGATGGAAACATGAAGGACACTCTCCTTCATAATCAAAACTAGCAAAGTGTTCTCCTTTAACCCTCTAAGCTATGAGCCCGCACAAAGTAACAGGTGGTTTCTTAGTTGGCTTGTTTAGCACAAAGGATTCCCTTCACTAACCCAATAATCCCTCAGTGGCCTTCCCTCTCAATGCCTCCATGCTTATGTAACAAAAATTCAAAAAAACTTCTCTCTTTTATAGCTTGGGTCAAGGAAACTTTTGCTTGACTTTCTTAGTATTAAAATAGGTCTAATAGACCCTCAATTTTTCTACAACTAGCGAGAGTATATTTGCACCAATTTTTCACTTAAATCAAGGATGGAAAATGATGTCCACTCTTCCTCATAGCCAAAATTAGTAGAGTTTTTCCTTTAATGATTTGATCCTAGAGCTTTCACAAAGCCACAAGTGGTTTTTTAATAGTCACGGGGGTGTCCAACCTGATAGTCCGTTAGCGACCTCCCCTCTCAGTGCCTCTATATTTGTCCAATAAACACCAAAAAATGCAATTCTCTGTTACAAATCAAGTTAAGGACAAATGTGTTTGATTTTCTCAGTGGAAAATTAGATCTAACAAACCCTCTTTTTTTAGTGACCAACCATAACATTTTTTGGACACATATCCTCCTCAATATTTCCGTAATGTAGGAGCATAAACCCCAAGTCAATCATTGGTGACAAGACCTAAGAGGGGTCTTTGAATTTACTAAAGGGAATGGGTTCCATTAATTTAATTAATTCAAATTAATGTAATCAAAGATAGGATATTGTTCTTATAGTCTAAATATAGATTTAAGTAGGAAATGAGATATTATTTCTTCATCGACATGCAACGCACTATTTGGAGAGACTTGTTGAGGAATTAGATATTTTAGGCTTAGACTTGATATTTTCGTTGTATAGGAGATTAGATCCACCTTTAGTGAATCTTAATAGACTATCATTGTTGTACATAATTGATTCTTGTAAATGAAATAATACAAAAGATAGAGGATAGAAGGAGAGAAGAGAAGAGGAGATAACCTAGAGAGGCTAAGGCCGAAGAAAGGTATGGAGGAAGAGAGGAGAGGGCCAATAATTATTGTGTAATCAGACCATATTGTACATATTTTGTGTTAATGGTAATTGCATGAAAATCCTCCATTTTTTTCACGATGAAATGATCTATAAACTGCCATGGATATTCCACTAGACAATTCGTCACAACAAATCTGATAATATTATATTTAAAGTATGAAATTCAACACTATTACAATTTTATTAGATTTATGTATTTGTAGATTTACTGTTAATAGTGCATGTATGAGAATGAAAATTATACAGAAAATAGAGAATGAAAAAATAAGAGATCATGCACACATTTGACACAAGATATGATTTGGGAAACCCTTTCACGAGAAAAACCCAGCTGGAAGGGGAGGCCACTCCACTCTCTTTCTTTGAATGGAAATATGGTTGCGAGTACAAAGAAGTATGGCTTCTGACCTGTGTGCTGTTGCAGTACACAAATAATCTCTGTGTGGTCTACTTCCTATCCCTCTTGGCTATTTTTGTCGAGCAATGGAACAAATTCACTTGAAATAATGGAACCCCTTTTCCTCCTAGTGGTCTGGTTATAACACGACCCAATAGCCTGCTAGTGGTTAGGTTTTACTACCTCAACTTTGAACCAAAGTTACAATATAAACTCTTCTAGAGCCTTCTACATCATAATCATGTGGATATCCCCTTTTCTATAACTAATGGGGGCTAATGTGGCATCCTCTCAAATTATGGTGGTGAAAATAGGAAGGTCAACTTCTAAGTGACATAAGTTTAACATGCAAACTCTGTTTGACACAATTTTTGCGTCATTGGAAATATATTTATGTGTAGACTAGCGTGAAAATGTGCCACATTATAGCGACAAAGTTTTACTCCCAAAAAACGTCATTTGATGCCTCAAAATGCTCCTGAAGGTTTCAGACTCTTTTGCCAAACTTTGTCCCATCGGTAAAAATGGTCCAGTGAGTTGATTCTTCCACTTTTTCCACTTTGAAAGCATCGATATGGATGAAAAATAATAAATGGTCTAATCTAGATCACACCTGTTCATTTTGGGAGGCTTTTGGTCCCCAAAAGCGTCTACTGAATGAGTAGAGGAAATTTTTCCTCCACCTTCTCTTTGGTGTACCATTTAGCTTTGCCTGGAAGTTGTCCTTTCAAATAAATTTTCCAAAGGTCATGCTTCCCATGTCTTATAATTATAGACCTATTCTACAAAATTGTATCTTCTGTCAATGTTATGAAACCATCTCAAGAAGAGATAGAAAAGATAGATCAACGACTTAGAATTCAGCCTCTTCGAGGGGGCAACCTCCTTTACATTACATAAATGAACAATTCTTGGATGATACAAATGAAAAGACCTCCTTTCTATATATAGGAGTCTAAGGTCTCATAACATAATCAGAGCCGAATAACAATAATAATGTAAGGGCACAATAATAACAATAGTGGGCTTCTATGGGGCACAATAGTAACAATATGGGCACTACATGGGTATATCAATATAATAAGTGGGTTGTACTAATACAATAAGGGGTTACACTAGTAGTATAGGGGCCTAACATGCCCCTCTCCTTCAAAAGCGTTGTCCTCAACGCTTGAGTAGTTCTTGATGCTTTTGTATAAAATTCTTGTCCTCCCATGTGGAATCTTCAGCTGGTAAGTTCTTCCAATTGATGATATACTCTGAAATTGATCGATTTCGTAGCTGTC
>APFE030240540.1:224102-279537 GCA_000404065.3 Pinus taeda | reverse complement strand
ATAGGAGTCTAAGGGCTTATAACATAATCAGAGCCGACATAACAATAATAATGTAAGGGCACAATAATAACAATAGTGGGCTTCTATGGGGCACAATAGTAACAATATGGGCACTACATGGGTACATCAATATAATAAGGGGGTTGTACTAATAACAATAAGGGGTTACACTAGTAGTATAGGGGCCTAACAGTCAACTCTTCCTGAGCATCCGATGCCAAATCGTTCACGAAAGGTAGGACTTGTTCCTCTTCCTCATCTAGCATGGAAGGCTCATAAAATTTAAAATTCTTTACATTCACAACTGAGTAAATGTGCATCTATGGTGGTAAATTGATTCGATAGGCATTATCACCCACCTTTTCTAGTATCTAAAAGGGACAGTACATCAGTGACTTTATTTTCTTACGAAGCCCTTGTAGCCTCTCCTTATTCAACTATAGCCATACTTTATTACCCACCTTGAATGATTTCTCTATCCTATGTTGATCATGCTTGGCCTTATATTTTTCCTACGACTTTTGCAGTGTCTCTTATACCTGTAGATGGATCTTCCTGATCTTCTCTATAATTTTTCAGCCCTCAAGACTTCTCCTATAAGATCTTCCCTCAATCCTACTTGCTGCCCATATGTAATGTCCAAAGGTGAGGTGACAAATATCCAAAACAAGTCTCAAATGGGGAATTTCATCCCAGGTCTTTAGATGCTTCTGGTTGTATCCCCTCAAAATCTGCACCAAATTTTTGTTGACTACTTCTATCTACCCATTTGTCTGTGGATGAAATGTTGTATATATCTTCAAATTCATGTCCATATTCTCCTACAATTGAGTCTAGAATTCACTGAGAAATCTTGTATCCCTATCTGAAATGATGCTCCTTGGTATCCCAAAGTGCACCCAACCGTTTCCAAGGAACAAGTTTGCTGCTTCTTTCCCATTGATGTTCTTTTTATAGGGAATTAAAGTACACATCTTGTCGAGCCTATCAACTACCATGAACAGGTAGTCCTGTCCCTTCCTGGCCATTGGTAAACCTCCCACAAAGTCCATGGAAATGATTTCCCAAGGACGAGTCGGTATAATAAAGAGACAATATAGACCCAATTCTCTATTTCTAGGATTACTCGTACAATAAAGCATGCATCTCTTATGAACCTAGCTACTTGCTCTTGCCTTTTGGGCCAATATACATATCTCTGCAAGTTGGCCGTGATCTTCCCTATACACCAAAGTGCCCTGCAACCTTGGAGGTGTGAGCCTCTCTGATCAACTGAAATCAATCACTTTTAGGAACACATATCTTATCCAAATTATAGAGTAACCCATCTTGGAGATGGTAGTCAATGATTCCATTTCCATTCATGCACATGAATCTTACTCCACAACTACTAAAGCAACTCCTTGAAGTCCTCATCCTCTAAATATGTCTCTCTATATGCATCATGGGTGAATGGATCCATGTGCATAAGAGTTCCGAAAGCTGTGATATTTGGTGTGGATGGCCTTACAAGCATGTCATCCAACTTGTTTGTTATTCCCTTCCTGTACTTGATCATCAAATGAAATTGTTGTAGAAACTTGTCCACTTGTAATGCCTGGTTTGTTGTAGCTTACTCTGAGCCTGCAAGTACTACAGTGGCTATTGATCTATATGGATTATTGTCTCCTTTCCCTTCAGATAGTGCTTCCACTTCTTCGCAACTTTCACTAGGGCATAAATATCCTAGTCACGGGTAATTAAGAACCACCCCATGAAATGCTTCATAATGGTAGAATACAAGTCTTCCTCCTTACATCAAGATCGCTCCCATAGCATACCCACTCATATCTATCTCCACTTCAAAGGGCCAATGTAAATTTGGTAATACTAGAACTGGTGCTTGGCTAATCTTCTTCTCTAGCTCCTTAAAAGCCTTCTACTGACCCTTTCCCCACTTGAAACACTTTCCACTTGATGTTACAGCATGGAGCAATGCTGCTACTCCTTAAATTGAGGTTGTGAATTTACTTAGGTACTGTGTTGCCCCAATCAAACTCCTAATATCAGAAACATTAGTAGGCACCGACCATTTCTTGATGGCCTCCATCTTGACAGGATCTATCTTCGGCTCTCCTCCACCTATCACATACCCAAAATACAACAAATACTACGATGAAAACTCACACTTCTTGAGATTTTCTAGTAGCTGATGCTTATTTAATGTCTCTAGCACCTACCTCAAATGTGAGATGTGCTCCTCTGAGGTAGCATTATATACCAATATATCATCCAAATAGACAATGGAAAATGAATCTATAAAAGGGTGGTACATCATTCATTAATCTCATAAATGTAGCTGGTGCATTACATAGGCCAAATGGCATGACTAACCACTCATACAAACCTTGCCTTGTTTTGAAGGTGGATTTCTAGTTATATACTTCTTTGACTCAAAACTGGTGATATCCAAACTTTAAATCCAACTTGGTGAAGTATTTTGCTTGCTGCAGCTGATTAAACAAATCGTCTATCCTGCATAGAGGGTACCTATTCTTGAGCATGATCTTGTTCAATGCCTTGTAATCCATACACATCCTCCAAGTCCCATCCTTCTTTGGCACAATGATGATGGGTGAACGACATGGTGATGTATTTGATTGAATGACACCCTTTTCCAGTAGCTGCTCCAACTTTTTCTTCACCTCACTTACTTCTATAACATACCGCCCGTACAACCCAATATTTGGAAATGGGAATTCCAGTAATAGTTGGATCTTGTTCTCCAATTCCCTATTAGGTGGTAACCATTTGGGATCTCAAACACATCCCTATATGCCTGCAACAACTATTCTAGTTTTTTGTTTTTTGTTTTTGTTTTGTTTTTGTTTTATTTTTGTTATTTTTGTTTGTTTTTGTTTTATTCTGTTTTATTTTTGTTTTGTTTTGTTTTGTTTTTGTTTTGTTTTGTTTTGTTTTTGTTTTTTGTTTTTTGTTTTTTTGTTTTTGTTTTTTGTTTTTGTATTTTTTTGTTTTTTTGTATTTTTGTTTTTGTTTTTTTGTTTTTTGTTTTTTGTTTTTTGTTTTGTTTTTTTTAGTTGTACACCCCTCCAAGGATGCCTTTCCTCTTACTGGCTCTTCTACAAAATGATTTTCTCTTAAAACTAATAAAACATATTTCTTGTTGGAACTGATCAATTTCTTGACTTGGTTGGCACTTACTAGTGAAATTTTTGACTTGCCTTTGTGTGCGTTGATGATGAATGATTTTACATCCTTGACAAGTTAACACTGGTTGGCTCTCTACATGAATATTTCATCTCACATGTACTTGTAGAGACTCCTAAACATGACTCCACATAAGTCAAGGGGAACCACATCTGGTTCTACTTCATCAATAAAATCAATGCTAAAGGAAAATCTAATTTTGCACATTTTTGTTACATTCAACTATTCATCCTTATTACCCATCCCACTGGATATGGGTTTGGATGATAAAAAACTTCCAGCCCCAATTTCTTAATCAACTCTGCTACAATGAGATTCACCTACGATCATGAGTCAAACATAACATTAATATTTGTCTTCTTGACATGTATCTTTATATGGAAGAGTTTGGTAATTTCTTTCTCTTCCTATTGCTGAAGGCTACTCAGATTCACCTCTTTTTGCACTGACATACAAAATATCTTCTCATCTATGTCTGAGCTACTTTCAACTTGGTTGCTCGAATCAGTGGCCATGAGATTCTTCTTCTTATTATATTTCTTTTTGTTCTTTTGGTTTAACTCTAGATGTAACTCCCAACACTTCTCCTCTGTATGACTGTCAATGTTGCAATGGTCACTGGGATCTTTTCACTGGTGTGCTATGGCTATTATCTTTTAAAAATTTCCCCTTTTTTCTTATTCTTCCCCTCCTGAGAAGCATCTTGTTTCTCCTTATGCTTCGAACTACTTGATTTTTCTCTCTTCAGGCCTATGTTCTCCAGGTACTATGCCCTTGCACAAGACTTGTCCACTAATTTGTGCTTGAAGAACATCACTTGCTCCTAAAGATGGCAATGTAGACCCTCCAAATAATTAAGGAGTTCATTTTGGTTCTTTGGGGGGATACCCAACATTATGTCCATCTTTCTGAACTTTGTGGTGTACTCCTGCATGCTTTACCCCAACTTTTGCCTCAAGTAGTGCCATCATATCCACTGGTATTATATGTACCCAATAGTTGAAAATTTGACTTAATGAGGGTTTTGAAGTTCTCTCACTTAGTCACTGGAGGCTCTCCCTCTAACCTAAGGGTCTCCTTGTGGCTCTCCCACCAAGTCAAGGCACGACCCTCTAATTTCATCCACACAAATGAGATCTTCTGTTCTTCCTCAATTTGGTGGATGCTGAAATACACTTCTAGTTGTTGCAATCAATGATTCAAGTTTAGAGCATCTATCTGATCGTGGTATAACTTGATATCAACCTTCGATTCCATCTTAAACAAGGGCTGTGATTGATTCATGACATTCAAATTGGGTTGATCGTTTCCGAGTTCTTTCTTCGACTGATTCTATGTTTCTTCCTCATCTCCTGATCCCCCTTCTGATTTTTCCTCTGCATTTGAACTCCCATCTTCTCCAAATATCCCAAGCTTATTGCTTAGGGCTTCCATGAGGAGATTTATATTAGTAAATTGTTGTTCCATCTACAAAAACATCTCCTCTGTAGGATTGTGAGGGTTGTTCATAGATTCATCAACCATGATTAGGGTTTTATGAATTTTGGCCCAACCAATTTAGATCCCCTGCAAATATCCATAATACACACAAAGAAACCTAGCTCTGATATCAATATGATTTGTAAATTGTGCAGTGGAATATCCACGACAGTTTAGGGATCATATTTATTTAAGAATATCCAACCAAAGGGATCACATCCCATTGGCTTATTAGCAAAGCCTTGTTGATTTTCATGACCTTGGGTCTAGGTTAGAGTCTTAAAATCACTTACACTACCAAACCAAGAATCTCAACCATAAAATACTTTGCATGGCGGAAATATAAAGCAGTGAATCACATATGTACAAATATACGTGTTTTTTTAACAAAATTGTACAATATGTACAATCCCAATCTTCGTTATATTAAACCAAATATGAATAATAAAACAGTCTATGGTATACAAGATACAATGACAAAATTCGCTGCGTAACTTCGATGTCATATCTTGTCCTACCGGTCCTTCACTCCCATACTTCTCACTAGTAGTGCTTTAGTCCACTAAGGCTACTACACATAGAGACTCCAAGAGGGCTGCCTCCTATCACTGCTGCAAGCCACATATGCTACAATGAATGCAGGCTCACCAAATTGCTCTCTCGGTAGGCCTAATTCCTGAGCTCCAATATGCCAATCTAACAGTCACTTTTTTCCATCAAAGTGATGCTCATTAGGATGAAAACTTTACCCAATCAGGAACCAACAACGTCCTTCTTGTTTGCTACTCTAGGGCTACTTTGGGTAGCCAACACATTGCCCTCCAATAAGATCAATGGCACCCAATCAAGTCACTGTCAATTCTTCCCCTAGGAAGACATTTCACCACCACGAAATGTCATCCACATGGCACCAACAAGTTGCTGCAATCACAATCCAATATGGTTAGAAAATTGACCCAATACACCTCCCAAAACACTGTTGTTCACCTCACTGCATTGTTGTCACTACATCACTGGGTAGGGAATCACACTTCAACCCTTATCCTCCATGCAAATCAATAAAGCAAGGCACTTAGAGCTATGGTCCTCCAAGGGAGAAGCATTCCAAACCTACGCTGCTCCTTTTGGCCTTATTCAACCCCAAGTGCAACACCAAGACAACCTAACTACTGGCTATGGCATGTAGCCTAGCACAACAACTGCTATAGGCCTTTGGACCCCTTAAAAACTCCACCAAACAACCCTACAACAAATTTTTTTCTTTTCTAGACTTGTGGCCTTCACTACCTAATAATCTGCACTCAATACAACACTCAAACAAGCCTTAAATCAATCCGTTGTAACCTACAAAAACTTGGGCTCTCCACAGAAATGCCACGTTGCTCCTTAAGCTCCTCCATGTTGTCCCTTTCACCCTCTCTTGCGGTGTCTTAACCTTCTCTAATTTCATAGAAGGTCCAGGTTGTAGAGACACAGAGGGAGTCTAGTTCGAGAGGGAGCTTTGAGATTCAGAGGGAGACTTTCTAACCCAAGAAGAGCGTGTGGTTAGTGGTGAGAAAGGGTTCTCTTACAACTGCCAAGAAGGAATCATGGAGAGAGTGGAAGATGCTACATGATAATAAGAAGAAGCAGGTAGCTTCCAACAATGACAATGAAACTTCCGAGAAGGGCGTAGTTCACCATATAAGGATTCTTGTGATTGTGAGCACCAAGAGTTGGCAAAGTGTTGCGAGCATTGTGATGATGATGATGAGATACTTCCTAGTCTTGGATGTACCTCCCTCGCTAAGAGGGAGTGTTGTTTTGTGTAGCTTGGGAGGTACTCCAAGCCCTAGGGTTCAGGGTTTAGAGTGCAAAGCACCACAAGGGTAGCTTGTGGGCTTGGAACCCAAGTGTGGGGTTTTTCACCCATCATGATTTGGGCCAAAACCGTGATGAAAAATCAACATGTCATGGATAAGGATGATAGTTCTTGGTGAGACAATTCCAACGCAACGAGAATCATCTGATTCTAATTTTTCATTAGAGAGATGGATTTTTGAAGTTGACAAGTTAATTATTGGTTGTGAAGTCATGTAGGTTTGGTGTAAATAATTCCAATAGGTGTGTCTCTTCATAATTCACTAAAGTCCCTCATTATGTCTATAAATAGAGGGTGAGAACATGTGTTATAAGCATCCATTTGTGGCAATACATTTGCACCTGCACCTTCTCCTACTTCTCTGGAACCTGCACCTACTCCATCTGCTTATTTCCTTGATCCACATGCTTTCCCATCAACCTGTAGAGACCATTCTCTCTAACTCCGAGTACAATCCCATCAAAGTTAGAGCCTCTAGGCCTGAGTCTTGCCTTCCCTTCTTGGAACAAGCCCTCAAACCCTTTCCTCTCGATCATCGAGACAAAAATCATGCTATATTTGAGTCCTGGTACAAACAGTACATCCATGACCCGCATCACATGTCCTATCTGCATCCTGAATGGCACAACACCCAATCCTCAGATCTCCAATTGACTCTTGTTGCCCAACACCATGTTCCACTTCGAGTCCCATTAAGCTAGAGTATAAAAAACCTCTTGTGACCCTGTCAAATACTTTGTCGCACCACTCTCCATGTACCATCCATCCTCAGTGACAATACCTTGTGAGAAATGAGAAATCATAGAAAATTCCTCCTCTTCCAATCTCCTGTAGAGATCATCTATCTCTGGTGAAGTGGCAACACTGGTGACTTACTTTCCTTTCTTCTTCTCATAATTTCCCTTCTTCTTCATTGGACATCTTGACGAAAAATGACCCATCTCGCCACAGTTGGAACACTTGACTTTACTCAAGTCCTTCTTTTTCTTAAGCCTTCTCCTTCAAATGAAGATCCTTGTCCCACAACTCTTCCTGAATGAAATCATCTACAACATATCCCAGCCTGGAAACTTCTCCCTGGCAACGATCCCTTTGATGAAGAGCTTCCAATCCTTGGTGAACCCTTTTAAGGTAATACTTACCATATCTCCATCTGAGGTAGACACACTGATGGAAGAAAGCTCATCTTTGACCTAAGAAAATCTCATCAGATATGAGGTCACACTTTCAACCTTTATCATCTTGGACTTCAACTTATCCTCCAATACCAGTACCTGTTTCTCGTTCTTATTTTGGAACAAATTATGAAGAGTCCTCAAGATCTCATGTGCATTGTTCTTCCCAGAAAAATGAAGTATTAGGGGATCCTTCACACCATCTAGGATTATCAATATCGCCCTCGCATCCAAATCTTCATATATTTCTAGCGCCTTAAGGTTGGTGGGCTTCTTGATCTCTTTCTTGGTGAACTCCCAAAGCCTATTGACCTATATGACGAACTTGATACTTTCCTTCAAAGGACTATAGTTGGACAACCCTTCCAACCTATCCTCATACCAGAGACCTACCTGCAACTTTGACATTGTAGTGAGCCCTTCACTTACAATGTGACCAAATCCCTCTCACACTATATTTTGCTGCGCATAACTCTGATTTACTTACTTCCAAAGTAGCTTAGACACACTCTAATACCATGTTGAATTTCAAAACGCAACACTTCCATCATTCAAACCGCAACACTTCCATCATTCCCATCATTAGATGCTAATCAATGTGTCATATTCATTTTAGGTGTTTCACCAATTCAATCAACTACTCGATATTTTTCATTAAAAGTAAAACACATAAATTATAATTTTTGGGTTTAACTAGTTTCACATATTCATGTTAATACAAGAATCATTACATAATTAATTACATCAACATAGTCAAGGGATTAAAATGGGGGTATTATAGGATTCAAGTCTAGAATGCAACCAACTAGTTGAGGCACCAAATTGTTCCCACCTTCATCCTTCATATTTACTTATGCGATCATATGGAATTATTCCATAATCAAACACAATATGTTGGAATATACCATGAGACTCATGCAAATTAAGGCTCATCAATCCTTTCTTATTAAGCTTATTCCACTTACCATTGATCAAAAGTGGATTTTAAATTTGGGCTTAATTATCAATCAACTATGCTACAAGATTGGTTAGTATCAAGGTCCATCTTTTGTTTATTGGCTAGTATCAAGATTGATACCAGATTGGGCCTTTTTCTCATGGTTGTTTCAATCTCTACACTCATTTTTTCTCAGTTGGTTCTGGCTGTTATAGCCTATCTTTGTAATGTAACAAGTATAAGAATAACCATAGTCATGCGACAAGAAATGATATTATTTGGACGATGTTGTTGCTTTAGATTCAGCGGTAGCTCCCTTTTGGGCGGTTGACTCTGTGCTCCTACTCTACAATGTAGAAGTACTGATATTTTCTTTAATACAAGTATTTTTTGGTTTTGAGCTTAAACAACAACTTTAGAACAAATTCCAATCATATATTGTTCCTCTAATGGTATTTGAATTAGATATTCCTAGGGTAATTTTTCTTTAGTGATAAGATAAGTTCCAAATTCACTCGCTTCTCCAATCTGGAAGATATAAAGTTACATTCAGTAGGGGATTCAATGGGAAATACATGTATTTAAAATTGTTGTGCAACCTCCTTGTTTGAACTAAGGTTTGGACAAGGCTTTAGATTGGGGTTTGGTCTAGGAATTAGATTATGGTAGGGTTTATGGTTTAGATTAAGGTTTGGGATAGGGTATGGATTAGGGTTAGGTCTAGGGTTTGGATTAGGGTTTGGATTAAGGTAAGGATTAGGGTAAGATTGGATAGGTATTTGGGACCATAGATGATGATAACTTGATGGTACATTGGATAGAAATTGCAGTTGTTGTTGTTCATGTAATTGATTTTGCATGGGAGACTACCCTAGAGAGGAATATCCAAACCATTCTTGAGGCCATGGGGATATATGACTCTCGGGAGAGTGCCAAGGAGAGGGCCATTGTGGCGATAAAGTAGGATATTCAATCAAAGGAGGACTAAAGTTTTCCATGAAACTATATGATTATAAGTTTACTGAAAAACCTGTTGAGGATAATAAACGTTAGTCCAAGAATTAAATGATGATGGATTTTGAATTATACTTGAAAATCGATTTGATACCTGGACATGTTCCTTGAGTACATCTAATAATCTTTGAAGTGATGGGAAATGTTCTATTGAATGAGATTTCTCACAAATTTGACAAATTTTTAGGCTTCTAAGTGGACACTCTCTGAGGAAGTGTTTATTCCTATTTTTGGAGTAGAATATGAAAAGTGGTCCTTCAATTTTTTCCTACATCTGTTCTTCCCACAAATCATCCAATTGTGAAATAAAAGAGAAAAGAACATAATTTTTAAAAATTTCAAGAAAAATATTGATTTCTGCTCTCATGAGTTTTCCATTTCGTATCTCAGGAACAATATAAAAACTCCTCGTTGAAAGTTTTTTCAAGGCCCATTTTTTCATTCTCAACAACCTTCTAGTATATTCTGTCATCACGAATTATTATATATAGGAGTTGTTCTTACAACACCCTAAAAATGTTAGCCTTTTAAAAATATGAACAAAATGTGGAGGAAAGAAACAAATTAAAGGAATCGACTCTAAGGAAACATAATCTTGCAAGAAAAACTAGGTAAAGAAGCAAACCATATTCGGCAGGTCACCAAGGTCTATCACCTAAGCACCTCCTCAAAAACAACGCGAAAAGTTTGGTTGTAGTATAGGGTATATTAATGGACCAACATTTAATTGTCAATCTGGGTTTCATGGACTTTGAGGCGCAACATTGAAAATGCTAGAGAAGGAATTCAAGGACCTATAAAACAAAACCCTAATTTGTCTAGAAATTGCTCACACCTTGAGTTCATGCAACAATCAATCCCTGTGTTGAAAAATGAAATAAGAAATTCTCAATTTGATTTTACCTAGATTAAATTGAGAAAATTTGAATTTCCACATCAACAAACAACTTGGATGTAGTTAACTTCTGTGACATGGCTTGTGTCACCCAATTTGCTTAGTAAATTTGAGTTGGGGGAGTTAGAGTTCAATTCAGAATTTGTGATTGCTAATTTGTAGAAATCAACGTAAATTACCTCAAGTTGTTTTCAGTTAAACTAGTTCCAATTGTTGGAGGAACTAGTGGAAGTTAAGTTGTGCAGTGGGACTTTAGTCAAACGCAGTGATTGTCTAGTTAAATGATCAATTAACCCAAAATAGCTAGTGCATGTAGAGAATTTGAGTTCTCCAACTGTGGTAGAGATTCCAAGTGTTGAGTTTTGGTAGCATCGGATGTGATCTAGCCATGAACATTGGTGGAGAGGCTAAGGCACATGAGATATCCAAGACCCAAAAAGCATTTGGGAAAATTCCACCAAGATGGAGAGATATTAAAATAATTAATATTTTTAATGAGACCCTAAGTCTACACTTAGGAAAATTAAAATATTAATGTGTATTAATATAAAATGGGTGAGAAAGGTCTGCCTGGGGTAGCTCAAGTGGTGATGGACATGGAATGAAGTCTCACCGAACTGAAGATCTTGGGTTCGAATCTTGTGCTACCCTCCTCTGTAGCGGGGCCAATAATGGACATGTAAACTTGAAAATTGGAGAGTCCTACCAAGCTTACAGAAAAAAGGGTGAGAAAGTTCTAAATAACGAGGATCAAGCTAGATCTAATCTTAGCCATTGATTAGGGACTTAATCTTGGCCATTAAAGTGTCAAAAAGAAAAGTATAAGACGAGGCTTGAGGGTCAGTTGGAGACACACCAAGTTGATCAATTAGTTCAATTTTCTGGGGTGAGGTTTGTTGAGAGAATCGAACCAGTGATCTGTTGTAGCGAGGGGTAGTTCGACATAAGGTCGTGAATACATATCAAAGAGGCAGAGAAAGTGCCGAAGAGACAGTGCAGAGCCTTGGAAGGCTAACGTAGGGGTAGCCAGGACTGACGTAGAGGCTGAGGAGGGTAGCGCAAAATATGCAAAGGGCTAAGAGGCTGACGCAAAAGGCCAAGAGGCTGACACAGAGGTAGCAGAGGCTGACGTAGGTAGCACAGAGGGATGCAGAGCTGACGCTGGGATGAAGAGACAGCGCTGAGGAACTTTCATGGGGTAGATTGGGAGCTAAGAGGAAGACGCAAAGTAGAAGGGGGTGACGCAATCCCTAGAGGGTGACACAATTCTAGAGAGAATCTTGGAGCAAATTTTGCTATCGAGTTAAGGAACTTTCGAAGTTGATGTGGGATCAATCATCCAATTATAATCAACCGAAATATCTTTCTCCAAGGAGAGGTACTTTTTCCGAGGAAAATATCTGAAGGGTGAGCCATTTCTGGCACCCTAATTGTATTCAAAAACTACATAATAATAAAATGTTCATATCTATTGCACTGATTTTCCTGCATTGGGTTTTTTCGGGGATGATTGTCAAAAAATAATGGTGTCCCTTGTGTGATTATCTCAGTTATTTTAGTTGTTGATCTGTATATGTGTGAAGGTTGTGTTTGTGTTTATTTCAACATTTATCTTTATAAATAACTTGTTAATGGAAAGAACAAGTAGGAAATAATACACCAGATAATGTAGTAGGGATTTCTGATGTGTTAGACTTAGAATTTCCACATGATATCAAAGCATTGTGGATCACAAGAGAACTGAAGACAACAACAAGAGAAATCTAAAGAATTTGCAGCAGAAGCAGTTGTCCTGAGAGATAACATTGTTCCAGAGTAGAAGCAACAAGAGAGGAAGTGATGCAGAGCTTGCATCATCATTTCAAGCTAGGAGGAGGGTCAGGGCAGAGGCAGATCAGACCTACGTAGTTCCCGGTCATATTTCTAAGCCAAGAAGGGTCGATGCTATGGCCAAGAGGAGAATATTCAACCTTTTTCAAGATTACGCAGAGCCTAAAAGGTTCAGTCTCTTCGGTTTCTGGGGCTTGGGGAGTTGTGGGAAGATTGTGATTAGAGGAGCTGGTGGGACACTGTTTCTATCAAATCAGAACAATGTTTAAGGAGTCGGGACCAATGTAGAGGGAGTCACTACCTCAATGAATTTCTAGCCAAGGAATCCAGATTCGAGTTGTAGTTGCAAGGAGGATTGGAGAGGAGTGATTTCACAATTGGCCAAAGGATTTCCAGGAGGAAAATCAGGACTTAGATGGAGATCTCTAGGAGGGGAGTCGAGACTCAGAGGGAGTCCAGAAGAGGAGCTGAAATGGCAGTGAATAGATTGAGGGATTTGGACAGGTTGGAAAGGGCTTCCAACTTTGTCATTTGGAAGATCAGGATCCTTGCAGTCCTAGATCGACATTGCATCAAGGAATTTGCCTTGAAAATCGTGGCTATCCCAGTTGACTGAGCTGAGAATGAGAAGCATGAGGATGCAATCATGAGGGAGAAGTGCTTGATCCTTGACAGGGTCAAAGATCATGTCATACCACATATTGTTGAGAAGAACACAACAAAGGAGATGTGGGACACCTTGACCACCTTATACCAGGGCTCTTCCATGCAGCGGAAGATGTAATTGGAGAATCAATTGTGTCATATTAGATGCATAAGGGATAGCAGATAGATCCATTCCTTCTTAGGTTGCAGGAGATTCGCGACCAGCTTACCTTCGTGGGGTCTACACCGGATCCAAAAGTTATGGTCAAGACTACTTTGAATGCAATCTTTGAGGAGTGGGAGACATTTGTCCAAATTATTTTGGGCAGGGCTACTCTTCCCGGTTAGGAGGAGATGTGGTTAACTCTTCGCTAGGAAGAGATCAAGAGGATGACCAAGGTGGGGAGTAGTGGCAAGGGAGGTTGAATCAAGAAAGAGGAGGAGGATGCGACTCTAGCATCTACGGGACAACAAGGGAAGAGGAAGAAGAAGGACATCTGCAAGGTTAAGTGCTTCCATTTTGGGGAGTTGGGACATTATGCATCCCGATGTCCCGAGAAGAAAAACAAGGGAGATTCTTTCGATTCAAAGAAAACACTAACTAAGGTGGAGAAAGAGGTCGAGACTGATGATGATGTGCCATGAGTGCTCGTGTACCTCTAGAGAAGAGGTGGGGAGACATCAAATTGTAGTAAAGAGGAATACATACTAGGGGCTGGATCCTTGAGGTGCCTAAACTCTTGGATCACATCCAGCTACGGGAGCCCTTAATGTTAGTAGCATGATGAAAGGTGTTAGGTGGAGCAAAGTGTAGTGGAGCACCAAGGCAGTGTTTGAGTGTAGAAATCTGAGGCAACGTAGTGAAGGTTGCAACAGTGCAAGATGCACAGAGGTGTATGCAGCAACATAGTAGCAGCAGAGGGATCACATGAGAGAAAAAGAGGCAACTTTAGCATCAAGAGGCTTCTAGACTGACTGGGATGTAAGTATTTGGGAGAAGTCAGTTACTTACTTCTTAGTAGCTGAGTTACAGTGCAACATTTAGTAGTGGCAGTGCTAGGGGCAACATGGGCAGCATAGTGAGAGGGAGATGCAGTACAGATATAACAGTCACAGTGGCAGTGTCATGGGTAGCAGTACAGGGAGAATCATTGTAGAGGATGTGAGTCAACATGCCAAGCATCAACACAGGTACTAATGTGGAGGATCAGTGTGATGTTTTTGTGGTGAAGCATTACTAGAGCACATTCCTTGCTAATAGGGAGTGTTGATTTTTGGTAGCATTAGATGTGCTCTAGCCATGAAAATTGGTGGAGAGGCTAAGGCACATGAGGTCTCCAAGACCCAAAAATAGTTTGGGCACCTTAATGGAGAGATATTAAAAGAATTAATATTTTTAATGAGACCCTAAGTCTAAACTTAGGAAAATTAAAATATTAATGTGTACTAATATAAAACGAGTGAGAAAGTTCTAAATAATGATGATCAATGCAGATTTAATATTAGTCGTTGATTAGGGACTTATCGGACATTGAATCGTCAACAGGAAAAGTATAATAGGAGGCTTGAGGGTCATTTGGAGACACACCAAGTTAATCAGTCAGTTCGATTTTTTGGGGCAAGGCTTGCTGAGAGAATCAAACTAGTGATATGTTGCAGTGAGGGGTAGTTCGGCAGAGGGCCGAGAATACATATCAGAGAGGCAGGGAATGCGTCGAAGAGACAGTGCAAAGCCTTGGAAGGCTGACGTAGAGGCAACCAAGACTGACGCAAAGGGTGAGGAGGCCATCGCAGAAGGCTAAGAGGTTGATGTAGAGGAAATAGAGGCTGATGTAGGCAGCGCAGAGGGATGTAGAGCTGATGCTGGGATGAAGAGGCAGTGTTGAGGAAATTTCATGGGGAAGACTAAGAGCTGAGAGGTAGACGCAGAGCAAAAGAGGGTGACATAGTCGAAGTTGTTGTGGGATCAATCATCCGGTTGTTGATCAACCAGAATATTTATATCTAAGAAGAGGTACTTCTGCCAAGGAAAATATCTGAAGGGTGAGCCATTTCTGACACCCTAGTTGTATTCATAAATTGCATAATAATAAAACCCTCATATTTGCTGCCCTGATTTTCTTGCATTGGATTTTTCGAGGGATGATTGTCCAAAAATAACAATGTCCCTTGTGTGATTGTCTCAATTATTTTAGTTGCTGATCTATATATGTGTGAAAAATGCATTTGTGTTTATTTCAATATTTATATTTATAAATAACTTGTTAATGGAAAGAACAAGTAGGAGATAATAAACCAGATAATGCAGTAGGGATTTTTGATGTGTCAAACTTAGAAATTTCCACACCAAGGTGGTGTAAAATCAGTTGTAAACTAGTCTTGAGTGTACAAGTGTTGCAGGTATTCAAATGATCAACCTTGGGAATTACACAATCCATTTTGGAGAAATTCCTAAATAATAGGGGCTTAATTTCTCAAGGAATTGTGCAAGGAAATAGGGGCTCAAGTAGAGGCAGAAATTGACTAAATTTGGGTTAGAGCTTGTCAGTGAGTAGAGATATAGGTTATTCACTTGCAGGTTGTGCTCATTTGAGCAAAGAAATTGTAATACATCTCTATTCATCAGATTAATGCAAGTACACAAGGGGTTTTTTTCATATTGCTTTCCCCTAGAAAAATACTATGGGCATGTGTGTTATTTCTCTTTACATGTTTATGATTGATGTTCTAAATTGTGAATTGAATTTTGCATAGTGGTAGAGTAGGTTTATGTCTTGTGATTTTGATTAAAACTTCATGAGAAGATGCAAATATACACCATAATTTCTACATGGTATTAGAGTAGGATTCACATTAGAGCAGGGATTTCGAAGTTGTTTCTCAACTGGTTCAAATTTGTAGTTCAATGTAGCAGGATCTCTTCAGAGCTGGGAAGATGACCTTCAATGGGTTGAGGCTAGAGAATTCCTTGGAAGGTACCTCTAATTTCATCGCATGGAGGCGGTATTGGATGACAATGGATTGCTAGAATATATCAAGAGAGATGTTGCAAAACCATCATACTCTGATGTCCAGAACCTTGCTCAGTGGAAGAAAGGTGTAGCCAAGGTGAGCCGAATAATATTGGAGGGAGTACGAGACCATATTGTCACCAATATCCATGGGAAAGAAACTCCTGATGCAATGTGGCAAGCACTGACAGATCTATTCTACAATAGTAGTGACCAAAGGAAGTTGGCGCTCAAAGGATAAACTTTGAAATATCAAGATGCAAAAGAATGACATTATCCCACAGTATCTAAGAAGGTTCACACAAGTTCGTGATGAGCTTGTAGGAGTTGGTATTACTGTTTCAGATGATTATTTGGTAAGCCTAGACCTTATGGTCCTTCCCAAGAGCTAGCATAGCTACCAAGATTCGATGAATGGGAGGGATAAATTACCGAATTGGGAACACATATGGTTCGATTTGGTACATGAGGAAATAAGGTGGAATACCAATGATGGAACTTCATCCAAGGGAAATGTTGAAGAAATTTTTCATTGGTTGAAAAGATAAAGAAATGGAAAGGGAAGAAATATCAAACCAAACCAAAATCCAACCAAGGGGGAAAGAAGAAAGATTTTTCCAAAATTAAATGATTCCATTGTCATGAATTCAGACACTATGCCATGAAGTGTCCACACAAAAAGGAAAGCAAGAATACCTCAGGAGGAGAAGTAGGTGAAGCCTTGGCCTCATCATTCGAGCTTGAATTTACCCTTATCTCATGCATGGCCAACACTGTGTTGGATCGTGTGGTACTTAGACTTTGGTGCCTCGTTCCACATGATAGGGTGTAGAGAGTTTTTGAGTGACATGGAGGAGAAATAGTTACAGATGCACATTGAGCTAGGGGACAACGGAAGGTAGAACATGACCAGAGTTCGTATAATCACCTTTTAGAGGGAGTTGGGATCCCCTCTCAGACTCAAGTATGTCATGTTCGTTTCGGGCCTAAAGAAAAATATCATCTTTGTTGCAGTTTTGGAAGACCGTGGTTATGATGTGACCTTCAGTAAAGGTAAAATCATTCTTGGGACAAGAAGCGAGGAGACAGGTGAAGAAAATTGAGGTTTGTGTGAATAACCTGTATAAGATAGATGGGGAAGACTAAAGAACTAAGGCGGAGAAAGTGTAGGGCTGCGATGTCGGTGAAATTTGGCACAAAAGACTTTTCCATTTGCATCATGACACTTTGAAGATTATGCATCAAATAACCATTGGACTCCCTAAAGAAGCACTTAAGAAATAGGATGTATGCAAAGGATGTACTTTGGGGAAGTACAAAAAATCCTCATTCCATGATCGGGACAACAAAGCACATGTAGTCCTAGAAAGGATCCAATTTGATGTATATCGACCTTTCTTGATAGCCTCCACTTCCAGACACAAATATTTTGTCATATTTATTGATGACTTCTCAAGGAAGTGTTGAATCTTCTTCACATGGAAGAAATATGAGACATTCTCTAAGTTCATAGAATTCAAGGCACTGTTTGAGAAAGAAACTAGCAAGAAGGTGAAGGATCTACAGAGAGATAATGGAGGTGAGTACATGTCGAATGAATTTAAAAATATATGTGTGAAAGAAGACATTCGACGAGAGTTGAGAACACCCCACAACCCATAGCAGAATGGGGTGGTTGAGAGAAATAACTATAACATTTTGGAAGTAGCGAGGGTGATGTTGCATGATCAAAGCCTACCTTTTCATTTTTGGGTTTATGAATGCAATAAAACACTCTATTTGTAGAACTAGAATCCTCATCAGATTTTGGGCATGATTACACCGGAGGAGGCTTTCTTGGGAAGAAAGTTGGATGTGTCACGCTTCAGGATTTTTGGAGCCTCGGTTTACTGCAATGTATCTAAATAATCAATGAAGAAGATTGAGCTGACAACATAATTGGGGGTATTTATGGGTTACAGAGAAACTCTCCACAACTACCATGTGAAGTTTTCATCCCTTAGAATGAAAATTGTACAAAGGGATGTAAAATTTGATAAAGAGAAAGCGATGTAGTGCTCTTTTGAGAGGGAGCTTCATATCCCACAAGAAGAGGAGCTTTTAAATCCAAAGGAGGAGCCTCAAGAGGTTGTAGAGCAACCACAAGTTGAGGAGTAGAGAGTGGAGACATCCACTCAAACAAAACCATCCACAGAAGGCAGGAAAAGAACCAGGGAAGCTGATAAACTTATGTAGGATGCAAGGGAGAATGTCGGATCTCCTTGAAATTTGTAAAAACAGAGAAGGTCACCTAATTGGTACATTGGATACATGACTCTAATGACTAGGATTGTAGAGACGGAGCCATCCTCTTTCGAGGAAGCAATAGAGCAACCTGTATGGGTTGATGCAATGGTGTAGGAATAAAAATCCATTTTAAAGAAAAACATTTAGGAAGTGGTCCCAAGACCAATAGATAAATTAGTAGTGGGTTCAAGATGAATCTTCAAGGTTAAGAATGTAGCTGACCGAAACATATAGAAGTATAAGGCCATATTTGTGGCCAAGGGGTACTCTCAAGTTGAGGGAATTGACTATGAGGATACCTTTTCTCCTGTAGTAAGTTACTCATACATTAGATCAATTCTTGTTCTGGTTGTACATATGGGGTGGAAGATCCACCAGATGGATGTGAAAACAACATTTCTCAATGGAATTATTGAGGAGGAGGTGTACATCGACAAACTAGAAGGTTTTGAGACATTTGATCGAGAGTCTCATGTGTGCAGACTCAAGTGAGCATTGTACGGTTTGAAATAAACATCCTATGCTTGGTACACCAAGATCGATAGCTATCTCACTGGTTTGGGCTTTAACAAAAGTGAAGCAGATGCAAACCTCTATCACATCTTGGTAGAAGGTAAATTGCTTATTATTTTCTTATATGTTGATGATTTCATTTTAACCGATGATGAAAAACTAATCAAATCTTGCAAGGAGGACCTTGCAAGGGAATTTGAAATGAAGGACATGGGTTTCTTGCACTACTTCCTCAAGTTAGAAGTACGACAAGGTGATGGGGAACTGTTTTTCTCTCAAGGCAAGTATGAAAATGAGATACTAAAAAAGTTTCACATGGAGAGCTACAAACCCATGGAGACACCTCTAACGACCAAATGGAGGAAGGAGGATGCCACTGAAGGTGAGGAAGTGGATGCTACCATTTATCGATAGGTAGTGGGTTCATTGATGTATCTTGTGAACAAAGGACCATATATGTACTATGCAGTCAACCAGCTGAGCCAAGATATGGTTAGGCCAACCAAATTATTTTGGAAGGCAACAAAGCATGTCTTATGGTACATCACAAACACTACCCAGTTTGGACTATGGTACAGATGGACAGAGCGAGTGAATTTGTGTGGCTTCATTGATGCAGATTGAGCGAGGGGTTGATCATACCGAAAGAGTACATCAGGTGGAATTTGTAGTGTTGGGTCCATAGTTGTTTCCAGGTACAATAGGAAGCAAAGATCTATGGTGCTCATCTCAACATAAACAAAACACATGGCTGCAAGTTAAGTAACATGTGAGGGATCTCGATGAGAAAGATACTTGTTGGACTGTTTGGTTAGATGTTGGATCCAACTGTGATCTATTGTGATAATTAGAGTTGCATTAAGATCTCTAAGAATCTTGTATTTCACTATCGATCCAAGCATATAGATATTTGATATCACCATTTACGAGACTGTGTGCAGAGGTAGGTAATGTTTCTATAATGCATTTCGTAAAAGCAACAAAATTTTGACATTTTGACAAAGGCCTTGTCAAGAGGGAAGTTCGATCTTGTGTGACATGGCTTATGTCACCCAATTTACTCAGTATATTCAAGTTGGAGGAGTTAGAGTTCGGTTAAGCATGTGTGATAGAAATCAAGGTCAGTTATCTCAAGTTGTTTCCAGTTAAACTAGTTCTAACTATTGGAGGAACTAGTGGAAGGTCAATTGTGCAGTGGGAATTTAGTCAAACTTAGTGATAATCAAGTTAACTAATCAATCAACCTGAAATAACTAGTGCATGTAGAGAATTCGAGTTCCCCAACAGTGGTGGAGATTCCAAGGTAGTGTAACATCAGTTGTAGACTAGTCTTGAGTGTACAGGTGTTGCATGTAGTCAAATGATCAACCTTGGGAATTGCACAATCCATTTTGGAGAAATTCCTAAATAACATGGCCTAATTTCTCATGGAATTGCACAAGGAAATAGGGTCTCAAGCAGAGGCAATAATTGATTAAGTAGAGATAGGTTATTCACTTGCAGGTTGTGCGCAGTTGAGTAAAGCAATTGTAATACATCTAAATTCATCAAATTAATGCAAGCAGGAAAGGGGTTTTTAGGAGATTTCTTTCCCTTGGAAAACTACTGTGTGCATGTGTGTTATTTCTCATTGCATGTTTGTGACTGATGTTCTAAATTGTGAATTGAATTTTGTAAAGCAGTGTAGTAGGTTTGTGTCTTGCGATTTTGATTAAAACTTCATGAGAAGTTGAAAATCTACACCATAATTTCTACACCTTGCTCTAATTCTGCACTAAAAAAAATTCATTAGAAATGAAACCCTAATTATTGCAAACATCAATCCTGCAGTGTACCAACAATTGGAAACAAACCCTAATTATTAACAATAAAAGAGAAAAACCCTAATTAGAGACCATCCAAGAACAAACCCTAGCTATGGATCAATCTAGAAACAAACCCTAATTATTGCCAGGTAAAGAGAAAACCCAATTGAGGAGAAAACCCTAAATATTAAATTAAAGGATAATCCATAGTTATTGAGAACTAGGAGGAAAACCCTAATTATTGAGAATCTGGACTCAATCTCTTTGACAACCTTCACACTGTAAAAAGGATTGTAAAATTAACGTTCTTTTCACACACAATGTAGAACGTGAATTCAGAGAAGAAATAAAACAAGTATGTACACAGTCCTATGCTAGTTACCTTTGCATGAAATCAAGGGAAATAAAAGAAATATTTTAAATCGGCTCAGGCAGAACACCAATGTAAATATTGTAGCTGTCTAACCCATAAATCATATTCATGAATAAAAATGTCTCTCGTCAAATATGACACTCAATATTTCGTCATAAGTATTCTAGGGTGATGCACAAACTCAATATTATGTGAAATGTATATTTGGATCTCAAACTTAATTATAGAAGCTTGTATAGTGAAATATGGAAATAATATGATTTATGGAAATTACTGCATTCAAAGAAAACTCCATTGTCACAATAAAATATGCTAAAATCTTGTTTATAGATAAGATTAAAATCCTTTTGAAATGGTTTGGTATGCAAGTTCAATTTGGTTTATATCACAAGCTTTGTTATATATTCTCCAAAAAAAGTTTTGCAGACAAATTCATTTCAAGTTCGAGTCTTAAAACAAACAAGACAACTTGGAATAAAATTTTATTATGACTTCCTTGGTGGATGTATATATAGAACCTTTTAACCAACCATCAATCAAGCGTGTCCTAAAATGATGTTCCTCTTCAAATTGATTTCCAAAGCTCCTTTTCTCTTCAAATAACCTTGAACATAGGTTCCCACAACATCCAACACATGCTCTATATATTCAACTTGCGAAATAGAACTATATATCGATGTTTCAATATTTTTTTCAGAGCGAAAAAAGCTATATTGTATTATATAAGGAATATAATGGGTCCGAAAAAGATACATATTCATATGATTCTGAGATATGACCATACCTGTCCAGAGAGAGAGCATATCACACATATAAAACTGGTCATCAAGACAAAGCCGTCCATATCCCTGGTAGAAATGATAGCACTAATAAAGCCATCTATCTATAGATACAAGGCCCACAAAATCGCTTCACAACAGTTAATAAAAAACTATCGATATTTTAAAATATATATATATATATTATATATATATTCTCTCTCCAAGATGTGAATTTAGACTCAAATTCCTGTAGGATTAATACATATCAGCACTATTTAACATAATACAATACATATATATTAAAACGCCATTGATCCCTACGTAATCGAGAATTGATTGAGAGATAACATTGCAGAATGAAAATCATTGATTGCACAAATATAGTTGGTAGATCTATCGCGCTTTGTGCTATGAATAAAACATTCCAAATTTTGATCCAGGACTTAAAACCAAAGAAACGCATTCGCAAGATAGAAAATCAGATTGCTGGTTCATTACAATGAACATAGGGAAAACTACTGCGGTTTAAGAAAATTAAGATTCAATGTATGTATGAACCCAACAAAGAATTAAATCAGAAAGTCAAAGTATGCAATCCCTATTGCTATTCACATGAAATAACTTTCCAGATATGAAAATAAAGATACAAACTAGCACATTAAGAAATAAAATATCAAACACAGAAAGCACAAAGGAGGGAAACAAGCTAGATTAGCTAGGATTTATAATATTCATAAATCCTAAATAATGCATAAAAGTGAAGACATACATTTCAACTTCTACTAAAATGAAAATTGGACACATATCTTCACTACTGCGTCAAAAAGAATGTATAGGTGTAGGGTTAAAAATGGGGGATTTTATGGGAATTTTGTTTTTACAATTCCAAGGCATGACACCATCTCCATTCTAAGTCATGGGGGAATGTGACGAGGAACTATCAGCCCCCAAAAACTCTTAGATCTCGAGAGGTGAACCTTTCACTCACCTTGGGAAGTAACGTTGACAAGAGCAGGGTTATCAGTGTTTCGTTTAGAGGGCTAATGGGAAAATTATTTTAAATGGCCCCTAGTAAGGCATATATATTAGAATGGGTGGAACATTCCTAGAAGCCCTGGATTAGATAAACCCTTAAGGTTAGTTATCTGAGGAATAATTAGCTGTACGTCCATTTTCTATATGAAGGATACTTAAATATAATATATAAGGGGGCTTGGGTTATTGGTTGTGGCTACGTATGGATTGAAATTTGAGATGTGGGTTTCAATTCAATTTCAGAGAAACCAAAGACCCAAAACCTTTAGGTTAATCTTGTGAGTTTTCCCTTGGATCTTTGGACTCATAAGATGATTGTTAAGGTGGCCAACAATTTCAACAAATTTGTGTATTTTGACGACCTCTCTCTAGTTTCCTTTGATAAAAGGGTTCTGTGGATATTGGTGGAGTTGGATGTTTCCTAGGGACTTCTAATACAACTCAAGATTACTCTAGGTTATCTTACTTTCAGTCAACGATTGGTCTTTTGGAAAGTCTCGTCCAGATGCCTGTGATGCTGATAACCAGGTCACCTTAAAGAAGATTGTCACACTAAGAATGGTAAGGGTTCCAAGTATTTCATGGCTCTTGATTATAGACTATGTCATGATTCCCTTAGTAAATTTGTTGAAAACTTTTTTGGTGCTAATGAGTAGGGGTCTCCAAACCCTAAACTAGGGGAGAGGAGCGTTGTTTGTCCTCGACGTGGTGAAGTTCATTCTGGCAGTTACTAGTACTAGTAGGTTTCCTGTGATGGGGGGGATTGTTAACAACTAGCGGGGGCATCTTATTTATCGACAAATGAAGAGGCTGGATTTTGTATGTACTATGAGGGTAGATTTGCTGAGGAGTTGTTGATAAACAATGACCTTGATAATGGTCAAGTTGCTGATTGGAGTGTGTGTATGTGGTTATTGGAGTGTTTGTGTCTATGACCTCATCCTAGTTTTGTGAATGGGGATATCCCTCAATCATTTGGTGTGGATGGGACTACGGACTTAAAGATGTTCTTGTCACTGGTTTGTGGGGGCACTTTCTATTTCAAGTGACCTACAACAGGGCAATTCTCGTTCATCCACAAGGCTTGCTCTTGTGGTGGTGCCTTCTTCCCTTGTATCATACATTATGGAGAGACAAGTGGAACATAAGACTCTCGTACCTAGAGTGAATGATGGGATTGTTTTTAATTCTCCTTCTATTGGGAAATAATCATCCATCTCTAAAGATTTCTCAGGTAATCTTAACAGCCACTTATTGTGGAAGAAATAAATATGTTGCATAATATTGAAGTAAACTCTTCTCTTTATGTTATTGTTTCTTCATCTGCTACTTTTATTTATGCAACCACTGATTCTATTTCTTAATATCATGAAACCTTTCCTCCTCTGAGTAGGAAACTCTCTCTTTCTACTCATAATTTTTGCCTTGTAGGCTCAGTTACTTGTCTCAATCCTCTTTTAAGGTCTTTTGGTTCCCCTCATACATCCTTATCTACCTCTGGAATTTTCAATCATTATGATATTTTTAGACCCCCTTGGAAGGAGCCTTGAGTCACCTCCTCCCTCCTAACAACCTCCTACTACCATGATTCCACAATCTACTTCTAACCTTAAGAAGGGGGTTTCCTCTATTTTTGGTTCTTATCCCCTTGACCCTTCCTATAAGGATTTTGTAAATTTATCCCCCATTCCTAGCTTTCCCTCTCCTCACCCCTTAGTTTTGGATTCCGCATACCTGTCTTCCTCTTAAAAAATGTGACTATTAGGAAGAAAAAAGAAAAAAAAGAAAAACTTGCTGGGGAGGGAGAAAGCCAAGGAAGGCTGTTTAAGGAGGTCACAAACACTTTTTTTAACCATAGGTCACTTAGAGCAAAGAGTCCCTCTGGTGAATGTACTCCATCATCCTAATGTCCTATAATATCCAGGGAGTTGGGGGCTCTCCTAAAAAACATGCTCTCTTGATCCAGGTCGATATTGGTGGCCACCCACCTATTTCACCTAGACCTCAAGTCAGTTTTAATTGTTTCCTTGTTTATTTCAGAATTTACTATTTTTAGCAGTTTTCCGGGTCATGAACGTCTGGAGCAGTTTTGACTCACTAAACGATGTTTTTTGAGATCCATTGTGGGCCCATAGTAGTGGAAAAGGGTTTTGGACAAAACCTATAGTACTCAGAGAGAAATTTCCAACAAGGTATCATATGCGCCAAATGGAGATAATATGACCAAGTTACGACCTCAGGAAGTTGGATGCCCAACTAACCCCAACGAGGCCCATAAAATCTTGGTGTTTCATCTCTTGGGGTTAGGGTTTTGGTTGTTTAGGGTTTTCTCATGTTTTTCAATAATAAATAGGCCCTTGAGCCTAATTTTAACACAATTCAGAGGCATGTAGCCGCCACATCTCTTCTCATAGATAAGCTACCATCGACCGAGCTAGTCTTATTTCTATTATGTTTGTAAGCATATTTTAGTATTTGATATTAATGAAATGAAGTGTTATTTCTGTTGCATCTTTGTATTTATGGTAATATCTATAATTTTTTGCGTTCCCATTTAAATTCGGATCAGTGGTATCATAGTGGTTTAATCTTTCTCTATTTTTCTTTGCATGTCCCCAAAGAGGTTGGGATATAAGGAGTTAGGGCTTGAATTGGTCGAACCTTTGCAAGGCAAGCCTCGCAAATCTCGACTGCCTCCCATGGCGGAAGAAAATAAAGACGAGGGGGCAAGAGATCCTATCAAAATATTGCTCGAAAAAGTCCTCGAGCGATAAAGGAATGTGATGATGGATAACTTTTCCTAGATCCTTTAGCGGCTACCCAGGGGCGACACATCTACTTCCATCAGCTACTCTGGAAGTGCCACACCCTTTAAGGTACAAGTTAACTTTGACATTCCCATATTTGAGGGTCAGATAGATGTCGACGCCATATATAAATGGTTAAATCTACTAGAAGGATATTTTTCTTTTCGTGATTTTTCTAGCCTGGAAAATATTACTTTTTCTCTTCTCAAAGCTCCCCCCCATGTCAAGGACTGGTGGGAAACCTATTGCGAGCAGAAGGATGAAAGTAACCACTTGGGATCCATTCCAGGATGCCATCAAGGAGTAGTACTACCTTATCGGGATCTATGAGGATAAATACATAAAGTGGACCACACTACGAAAATTAAGGGACTGAGATGTGCAAAGTTTACCAATGTTTTTCATACCCTTCACACAAAGTTGGGTATCGAGGATTATGAGAAACATTTGGTACTCAAGTACTGCGGCTACCTACATAGGTACATCTAGGATTAGATGGAGTTCCTGAACATCTCCTTGCTCAACACGACATATCGATACACTTTCAAGATTGAGAAAAGGCTTAAACAAAAAGAGCGAGACTTTGGATCTACGAGTCTGAAGCAAAGGAAAGGCACCCTAAAACCACAGAGCAAAGGGAAAAGCTAAGGAGGGGTGACCCAAGATAACCCATTGAAGCCACCAAATCCGAAAGAAAATAACAACACCACGAAGACAAAGAAGGACACGGGAAAGTGGTGTGAATTCCATAAGAGCTCCAATTACAACACAAGTGAGTGTTGGGCCAAGCAGTCATTGGTGGCCAAGCTAAAGGCTTCTGAGTTTGACGCATGTTTTGACTCTGAGTCAAAACTTGACAAGGGGAATGAAAAAAGAAAGCAGATCATTGATGTGGAGCCTAGTGCCACTGTGGCCACCACCAAGATCCAGAAGATTGAGTTTGAAGATCCAGAAGATTGAGCCTAAAGATCCAGAAGAGGGGGAGTACCTCTTCCACTCACAGATGTGGGTGATGGGTTCTCCGCTACTGTTCATTGTTGATAGCGGGAGACAAAATAACCTCATTTTAACAGATGTTAGGTCCTTATAATACTAGTGATTCCCCATTAATATTGTCATTGTAGCTCTTATTTTTATTGTTGTGCCCCTATTGTCCCCATATTGTTATTATTGTGCCCCATAGAAGCCCACTATTGTTATTATTGTGCCCTTATATTATTATTGTTATGTCAGCTTTGATTATATTGTGACCCCTTAGACTCCTATATATAGAAAGGAGATTTTTCCATTTGTATCATACAAGAATTGTTCATTTGTGTAATGTAAAGGAGGTTTCCCCCTCAAAGAGCTTAATTCTGAAGTCGTTGATCTATCTTTTCTATCTTTTTGTGAGCTGGTTTTTTAACATTTGGCATCAGACCTTTGGATTCTAGGGTTTCGCTGCTCTAAATAGGTCATTGTGGAATTTTTGCTATAAATTTTTCTCTACGAAGTTTCAGAAGCTAAAAAACAAAATCCATTTGAGCCTAAATCGTTCTGAACTTTGGGTCCAAATTTCAGATCTTGTCTCGTTATATTTTCAGAGATATGATTTGAGAAAGTTAGGGTTTTCAGGGACTCTCGAATTACATTCAAAATAGGTGACCTTGGGAAAATCATCATAAATTTCTCTCTGAAAATCATATTGCAATTTCGTAAGAAATTACAGAAAGATAATGGATTGTAGTTTTCTGTGATCTTTTTTAGATCTGAAGGTTGAAACAGTGACACGTGGCACATCGTACAAGTTCGCTCTACTGAAAAATTATATAATCAGGTCATCTTGGGAGATTGGGAATAAATATTTCTTGGTGATTCCAATTTTGATAAGACTAGTGGCATTGGAAAGAGGATTCAGAGGGCTACCGTAGGAAGCAATTCTAGACCTTGGAGATCTGAAATTACAAAGATACACCAGATTCAATATCGAGCTTCTAGAAAGTGAAAAAAGGTGTGTAGTCTTTTTAAAATTTTGCATAAGTTTGGGTTGAAAAATTAGTTTGAAGTTCAAAGGGCATATTGAAGCATAATTATCATTAATTGATGCCCCAAAGAAAGAAAATGGAAACACCTAGGAAGAAACCTGAAAGCTCTAACATGATTCATGAAGAAGATTTGAAGATAGACTTGTCTAAGTTGCTACAAGCAATGCTTACGAATGGTGAAAGGGTAGTAAAGGAAACTCATGATGAGAAAAAAAGAAATGTTAATCATGATTTCATAGACTCTAATGTTGGATTGAAGAGCCACCATGTTCCAAAGATAGATATGAGGAAGTTTGATGGCAAGGATCCCATAACATGGATACTACAGATGGAACAATATTTCAATCTCCATAATGTGAAAAACACACAAAAGGTACGCATTGCAACTTTATATTTGGAACCAAATCAGTTTGTATGGAATCGATGGCTTTTCTCTCATAAAGAAATTGTCACTTGGACAATTTTTATGGAAGAAATGATAGCACATTATGAGGATACAAAAAGCAACACTGTTTTTAGCCAATTGATAAATCTCAAGCAAAAGAGTTCAATGATGGAGCACATTGAGGACTTCCAAAAATTGAATATAAGGGTAAAACATATTCTAGACGAGCATAGGATTGATGTGTTCATAGGGACTTTAAAGGATAACATCTAACATGAGGTTCTCCTTTGGGAACCTGACTCATTGGAGAAGGCATTCAGGTTGGCAAGAAAAATGGAAGGTAAAATCATGGCAACAAGGAAGCCTACCACTCATAACTATAAGGATAGAAGTGTTGTTTCCCCTAGCCTTCCACAACCTACAAGGTTGACATCCCAAAAATTGGAAGAGAAAAGAGCAAAAGGGCTTTGTTACAGTTGTGATAGAAAATACACTAAAGGTCATAAGTGCAATGAGAATAAATTATTTTACATAGATTGTGAAGAGGAGGAAGAAAATGAACAAGAAACGTCAAAAGAAGAGGATATACACCAGGAAAAAACCTTAGAGAAAGAAGAAATGAATCCGACCATATCTTGTAATGCATTGGCCAGAATTACCACTCCTCAAACTATCAAGATAGAAGGACATAGCAAGAAGAAAAAGGTAATAGTGTTGATTGATTCGGGAAGTACCTATAATTTTATTCATTGTAAGATAGCCAAGGAATTAAATTGTTTCCTATATCCAGAACCATAGTGTCAAGTGATGGTTGGAAATGGAGGAACCATAAATTGAACTGGAAAGTGCCATAATATCAAGCTATCCATGGGAGAATATGTATTGAATAGCCCAATGCTTTCCATTCCAATGGGTGGTGCTAATGTTGTACTAGAAGTCCAATGGCTACAATCCTTGGTTACAATAGATTTTAATTTTCAATAACTTTTCATGAAATTTTCTTCGGAAGGAAAGGAAGTTGAATTAAGAGGTATCCTGGGGAAACCAGGAAAGATAATAAGATCTAATGGAATGACAAATCTTATTAATAAAGAACAATGAGGCGTAATTTCACAATTATGTTCGCTAGAGGTTCCCACATTGAAATCATATATTTCTCTAGATCTCCAAAAAGTCTTGGACAATAATTCCAAGGTATTTGAAACTCCCAAAGGTTTTCCACCTATTCGTGATCATGATCATGCTATTCATTTGATTCCACGAAGTTTTCCTCCAAACATCAGGCCTTATAGAAATCTCTATGCCCAAAAGAGTGAAATTGAACATATGGTTGCATAAATGCTAGAAGTTGGCATAATTCAACCTAGTTAAAGTTCTTTCTTTGCTCCAGTAGTGTTGGTGCACAAGAAATATGGATCTTGGTGCATGTGTCCGGATTATAGGGAGTTCAACAAGCCTACTATTAAAGATAAATTTCCCATTCATGTCATTGATGAACTATTGGATGAATTGCATGGATATCATCAAATCAGAATGAAGACTGAAGACATTTCGAAAACAACATTTCAAACTCACGAGGGTCATTATGAATTTTCAGTCATGCCTTTTGGCCTTACCAATGAAACTTCTACATTTCAAGGTTTAATGAATTCCATTTCAAACCCTTCCTTATAAAATTTGTGTTAGTATTTTTTTGATGATATACTAATCTATATGTTCAACATATTGACAGGGTGCTCAAACTATTGGAGGAGAAACAATTATATGAAAAAAGCTCCAAATGTTTCTTTGGAGTACAAGAGGTGGAATATCCAGGTCATATTGAATCTCATGTAGGTGTTAAGGTAGACCCTAGCAAAATTAAAGCCATTAAGGAATGGAAAATCCCCACATCCATAAAGCATCCGTGAGGATTTCTCAGGTTGATAGGGTATTATCGCAAGTTTGTTATGAATTATGGGAGAATGACAGCACCTCTAACAACATTATTGAAGAAAGATGCATTTTTATGGACTCCATAAGCAACCAAGGCCTTTGAACATCTTAAAGAGGCAATGTGACAAGCACCAGTGTTAGCTATGTCGGACTTCACAAAAACCTTTATTGTGGAATGTGATGCCTAAGGAAATGGAATTAGTGCTTTTTTAATGCAAGAAGAAAGACCTATTTCTTTCCAAATTCGTCCAATCAAAGGAAAGTATTTACAAAAAGCTATTTATGAGAAGGAAATGTTGGAAATAATACATGCACTTAAGAAATGGTGACCCTACCTAATGGGAAGACGCTTCAAGGTAAAAATAGATCTTGATAGACTTAAATACTTTTTATAACAAATATTATCTTCAGAAGAGCAGCAAAAATGGGTCACAAAGATGTTGGGTTATGACTTTGAAATCATATACAAAAAAGGGAAGAAAAATGTTGTGGCAGATGCACTCTCAAGAAAGGATGAGGATGTGGAAGCATTGTGTTGTGCCATTTCTATTATTCAATTAGATTGGATAAATGAAGCAAGGGATGAATTGAAGAATGATGAAGAAGTGTGGGCACTCATTCAAAAGTTACAAAAAGATCCTAGTACAACTGATACATTTATCTGGAAAAATTATTTGTTATGGTACAAAAAATGCTTATACCTATGTCATAATTCCCAAATAAAGCAAAAGATTCTTATGGAATTGCATGCCTCTCCCTTAGAAGGGCACTCAAGATTTTTAAAAACTTACCACAGGGTTAAGAAGGATTTTTTTTGGGATGGCCTTAAATCTAATATTCAAAAGTTTGTGGTGAAATGTTTGGTTTTCCAACAAAACAAAGTTGAAACAATTAAGGCCTCGGGTCTATTACAACCTTTATCCATTCCAAGTCAACACTGGGAGGAGGTTTCAATGGATTTTATCATAAGTTTACCCAAGTTTGAAGGAGAGAGTGTCATCATGGTGGTAATTGACAAACTTACCAAGTATGCAAACTTTTGTGCATTATATCATCCATTTAAAGCCAGTGCAATTTCTATTATATTTATGGAAACAATTCAAAAGCTACATGGAAACCCAAAGATTATTGTAAGTGACAGAGATCCCATTTTCAATGGAAATTTTTGGCCATAAATATTTTCTTGTCTTGGTACTCAATTAGCTCATAGCTCAACTTATCATCCTCAATCTGATGCCAAAACTGAGATAGTAAACAAATGTTTGGAAGGATATCTTCGTTTATTTGTATTTGATAAATAGATGCAATGGGTCAAATGGTTGCCTTTGGCTGAATGGTGGTATAACACTTCCTTCCACACTGTAGCAAAAACGACCCCATTTATGGCACTTTATGGATATCACCCACCGTCCATCACATCATAATTAAGAGAAAATTATAAGGTTCAAGCAGTGGAAGATGACATCGAGCATCAACGATAAGTTCTCCAACCCATAAATGATAACCTAACTTTGGCACATAATAGAATGAAACAACGGGTAGATCAACATCGCATCGAAAGAAGTTTTGATGTAGGTGACTAGGTATTTCTATGACTACAACCATATAAACAAATGTCCCTCAAGAAAACTAAGAAGGATAATAAATTATCCCCAAACTATTATGGTTTGTACAAGGTGTTGCAAAATATTGGTACTATGGCATACAAATTGGAGTTTCTCGTAGCTTCCTGAGTGCACCCAGTTTTCCATGTTTCATGCTTCAAGAAGGTTATTGGTGACAAGATCCCAATTCAAATAATATTGCTAGAAATTGATGAGGAAGGAAAAATTATATTGGAACTTGAAGTAACCATAGAAACAAGAAATCAACAGCAGTGAAATCGATCAATTTCAGAGTATTTCATCAAGTGGAAGAACTTACCTGCTGAAGATTCTACATGGGAGGATGCAAATTTTATACATAAGCATCCAGAACTACTCAAGTGTTGAGGACATCACTTGTTTGAAGGAGAGGGTCATGTTTGTTCCCTATAATACTAGTGTTTCCCCCATTACTATTATCATTGTAGCCCTTATTATTATTGTTGTGCCCCTATTATCCCCATATTGTTATTATTGTGCCCCATAGAAGCCCACTATTGTTATCGTTATGCCCTTATATTATTATTGTTATGGCAACTTTTCTTATCTTGTGACCCCTTAGACTCATATATATAGAGAGGAGGTTTTATCATTTGTATCATCCAAGAATTGTTCATTTGAGTAGTGTAAAGGAGGTTTCCCCCTCGAAGAGGCCAATTCTAAAGTCGTTGATCTATATTTTTTTATTTTTTGTGAGATGGTTTCTTAATAGCAAAGGCCGTGAAGCAACTGGACCTATTGACTAAAACACATCCACAACCATACACCATTGGGTGGCTTCACCAAGGATGAGATCTCTGCGTCAACCAACAGTGCCGCTTTCCCTACAACATCAAGCCCTTCACGGATGAGGTACTGTATGATGTTGCTCCTCTTGAAGTTTGTGATGAATTTTTAGGATATGCTTATGGAAGCGACACGTTGTATATGAGTATAGACTTCACTCTGTTATTATTTCTTTGGGTACTAAGTTATAGAGAATACTAGAGGTAGCCCCATCTACCGCCATCTCTTTGACCTCTGTTAAGCAATGCAGTAAGGTCATCTCCCAAACTGAGAAATTTGTTTTCTTTCTGATTCACTCCCAAAGTAAGGGGAAGGTTGTAGGCATGTCCATGGCCCCCGGGAAGGGTTCCTGCAAGCAGTAGAAGTAGGTGGATGTGATTATGGAAGAACACATGGAAATCTTCTCCTCACCCACGGGGATACCCTTGCATTATCAGGTCAAGGATTCAATCGATCTGAATCCCAGAGCATCTTTGCCCAACGGGCCGATATATCGTCGCTCCATTCTAGAGAATGAAGAGATCAAGCAGAAAAATAAGTAGTTGTTGTAAAAAGAGCACATCTTACCAAGTTCCTCGCCCTGTGGGAGCCCGATTGTACTGATATAGAAGAAGGAAAGAACCTGGAGGCTCTGCATTGATTATTAGGCATTAAAAAAATCATTGTCAGGAATAGGTATCCAAACCCACGGATTGATGACATGTTGGATCAACTAAAGGAGGCCAAGTATTCTAGCAATATTGATATGAAGTCCGATTATCACCAGGTTCCAATAGATCCCACAAATGTATGGAAGACTACCTTTAAATCCAAGGAAGGCCTTCGGGTTGACAAATGACCCCGCTACTTCTATGAGGCTAATGGATGACATCTTGCGACCTTTCAACAAATAATTTGTGGTGGTTTATCTAAACGACATCCTCATCTTCAACAAGAGTTGGGAATAACACTTACAACATATTTGGTAGGTCCTTCAAACCCTTTGACAACAAAAAATGTGTGCCAACTTGGAGAAATGCACCTTTAGCATTAGCCATGTCTAATACTTGGGGTACATCATAGATGAGTGTATGTGGTCTAGACCAAGATCCAAGTCATTTGGGATTGGCCAACCCCGACCACTCTAATGGAGCTTCACAAATTTTTGGGCCTTACAAAGTTTTATTAGAGTTTCGTGTTGGGATTCTACCATATCACTTGGCCTTTGAGTCAGATTACTAAGGGTAGGGTGAAGGAAAATTTTTCTTGGTCCGAGTCCCAACAGAAGGCATTCGTTGAGTTGAAGCACTACCTCTTCTCTGCACTTGTACCCACACTACCAGACCTGCAACAACCATTTGAAATTGAGACAGACACCTTAGACTATGCTATTGGTGGAGTCCTCACCCGACATAGGCATCTAGTCGCCTATCATAGTCAGACACTTTTCGATACAATTTGAAATTACCCCACCTATGATAAAGAAATGTATTCCATTGTGCAGGCTTGCCAATAGTGGAAGCACTACATTCTAGGGAAGGAGACAATCATCCACACCAATCAATGACCTCTTTAGTTTATACACACATAAGGGAAGTTGCAGAATGATCTCCATCAGATGTGGTCTACATATCTATAACAGTTCCATTTGAACATTAAATACAGAAAAGGTACCAACAATCATGTTGTAGACTACCTCATTGGCCCCTAGTTGCAGCACTGGCTACTTTTCTCAACTTTGTGGTCACGAGACCTCTGGATGGTTGTAGCTATACAAAAATGATCAGAGTTTGCCTCCACATACCAGATGCTAGTAGATGGGAAGCAAGTTCCTGTTTTCCACCTCCATGACACATTATTATGCTACCTGGTCCACATTTGTGTTCCTTCAAGTGAGTGTGCCAAACTGATTTGGGAGTTGCACTACAGTCGGATTGCAGGACACTTTGGGGTGGAGAAAAATATAGCTATATTGCAAAAGTACTTCTATTGGCCCAAACTCTAAGTGGATGTTGCGAAATATATTAGATCCTACACTGCCTATGCCATCGCCAAGCCATCCATCAAGAAGCAAGGGATGTACACTCCTCTGCCTATTCCCAACCAACCGTGGGAATCCATCTCCATGGACTATATGTATGGCCTCCCTTCTACCGAACATGGTAATCAATATGTATTTGTGGTCATGGACAAATTTTCTAAGATGGCTATATTGGTAGTCTACAAGAAGAGTATCAAAATAGAGGACACCACCAAACTCTTCTTTGAACAAGTATGGGTACATTTTGGGATCCCATAGACCATTATATCAAATCGGGATAGCAGGTTCCTAAGCATATTCTGGTTAAGCCTATGGATACTACTAGACACCAAGCTCACCAAGTCGATTGCCTTGCATCCCCAAAATGATGGCCAGACAGAGGTCATCAACATGATGATAGTGCACATACTCCACATGTACAAATCTAAGAATCCTTGAAGCTGGGATGAGAGTCTTCCATATATGCAACGTAGTTATAATATATCTCTCCATAGGTCGACTGGTCGCAGTCCCTTTCAAGTGGGTCTCGGATTTCAATCGTTGTGTCCGATTGATCTTTCCATGCCTCAGGCAACTACACAAACATAATCCACACATATATTGTCCAAGGTCAATAAAGCGACCAGATTTATTGAATGCATCCAACACATCAACCATCAAGTTCATTCCATCCTGGAGAAGTCAAATGCTAAGTACAAGAAATGACCTGATCAACATCGAGTGCCACAGAAGTTTCAGGTGGGTGATAAAGTCTAGTTGCATTTGCAGAAAGAACGCCTTATCGAAGCCTATCAGAAGCTCATACCACTCCAATATGGTCCTTACACCATTACCAAGGCTTTGGGAGGCAATCCTTTTGAGCTCAACATTCCCCCATTCCTTGGTTGGCACCCAGTGTTTAATGTGGACTGCCTTCGACCATACTTCCTACCATTATTGGACACATCAAAAATTGCAGAACAACTCATATCAACAAAGTTAAATCCAGTCTACATGGACCATGCCACAACTGATCGAATTATGGACACACAGTTCAAGAACACTCGCCAACAAAATATCCAACTATATCGGCTTGTCAAAGCTGATCATCTCCTGCACCAAGGCAAGTGGCTCACTAGGGACCAAGTTCAATAAAAATTTCCTCACCTCATGGAGGCTCTGCATGCAATGGGGACCATTGTTTCCTAAAGGGGGAGGAATGATCCAGGTGGATATTGGTGGCCACCCACCTATTCTAGCTACACCTCCAGTCGGTTTCAATTTTTTCCTTGTTTATTTCCGCATTTAATATTTTTAGCAATTTTTTCGGGTCCTAAACTTTTGGAGCAGTTTTGACCCCCTAACGATGTTTTTTTGAGGTATGTTGTAGGCCCATAGCCATAGGCAAGGGCCTGTGGAAAATCTTATAGTAGTCAGAGAGACCTTCCTAACAAGGTATCGTACACCCCAAACATAGATAATATGACCAAGTTACGACCCCAGGAAGTTAGCTGCCCAAAAAATCCCAATAGGGCCCATAAACTCTTGGTGTTTCAACTCCTGGGGTTAGGGTTTTCTCATGTTTTTCAATAATAAATAGGTCATTGAGGCTCATTGTAATGCAGTTCATAGGCATGTAGCCACCACATCTCTTCTCAGAGACAAGCTACATCGTCTGAGCTAGTCTTATTTCCATTTTGTTTGTAAAAATATTTTAGTATTTGATATTAATGAAATGAAGTGTTATTTCTGTTGCATCTTTGTATTTATGGTTATATCTGTAATTTTTTGCATTCCTGTTTAAATTCAGATAATCTCTCTATATTTATTGGCCTCCATATACCCTATGCTATTTTTATTCAAGAAACTATGGTGTCTAGTGACAAAGCTAGGGAGGAGTTTCTTTAGATTTGTCTTGAGTGACATGTTTGCACTTTTGATGCTATGGCTCACTCTATAGGTTTCCTGGTCATGTGGAATCCATGTGATGTTGTGCTTATACATTTCCTTTCGAATGCTAGTATCATATTAGAAGGAATTCTTAGAGGACTGGAGAGTCCAATATTACTTGTCAACTGCTATGTTCCATATGAGGATAACAAGGTGTTTTGGAGATAGATTCAGGCAAGTGATTTTCTGCTCGAACACTCCCTCATTTTAGTCAGGGACTTGAACTTCACCAATTCTAGGAGTGAATTTTGGGGAGTCAATGCTTAGACTGACCCTCTAGCCCCATATTTTTCTCAATGTATTCAAGATTCCAATCTCATTGATGTCTATTATATCCCTCTTTCCCCTACCTGAAGGAACAAGTGGTATTGGGATAAAAAAATTGCAAAAAGGTCAGACCATTTTCTAATAGTTATTCCCTTAGATATTAGGAGGGGAAAATCTTGGTCATGAATTTGTTCAGAGGGCACTTCTGAGAATTTTCCCATCTTCCTTTAACTGGATTTTAATTCCCCCCCATAAAATATCCATTCAAATTCAATCATTCCTAGATAAAAGAGGATTCATTCATCTCTTCAGTTAACTATTGTTGAAAGGGGTTATAAATTGGGCCCTCTCTTTTTCTATGGAATATTGGGTTTATAAAATGAATCAATTCAAAAATAAACTCAAATATGGGCTAAAAGTAAAAAACTGGAGCGAGAAAGGCAGTTGTGCTCTAGAGAATTAGAATATGAGTCCACCTTTAATCCTATATCTCCTCGAACTTTATCGGTGAAATGAAATTGTATCTATGCAATCTAGAAGAGAGGAAAACTCAATTACTTAAAACTATTGAGGAGGAATGGTGATTGGAAAGTAGAGCTACGGGGGTTAAGGAAGGTGATGGAAATTCCAAGTTTTTCCATAAATTTTCAAACTTTGGGAGAGTCACAAACTCTATTTGGGACAGAAAGTATGATAACAAAAATACTTGTAGCTCACATGTGATGTGGAGGAGGTTGAAAATGATCACTTTTCTATCATTTTCAAAGATCTAGGAAATAATAATATTTTATCTTAGCTTCATGTCATATAACACTTTCCTCACTTCTTCTTGAAGGAGGACTCGACTAAAGTGGGTGGCCCTATTACTTTGGTAGAAATTAAATCAGACATAAAATACTTTGCAAAGGATAAAATCCCTAGTCCTGATGGGTGGACTGTTGAGCTATATCTCACTTTCTTTGATTTGATGGGGAATGACGTCCTTTAGGTAGTTAAGGAGGGCAGAACATTAAGGTTGGTTTCTGGGGCCATTAACACTACCTTTATTGCTATGATACCCAAATGATCCAAAACTTTTTCTTTCAATTATTTCAGACCTATTTCCATATGCAATATGATATATAAAGTTCTCACTATAATCATCTCAATCAAATTAAAAATAAAACTATATCAAATGTTATCGCTGGAACAATTTGGCTTCGTTCTTGAACAATAGATTCATAATGTTATTAGTGTGGCTCAAGAGTCCCTACATACCATCATGACTAAAAAACTTGATGCTATGATATTAAGAATGGGTTTGGTTAAAGCATATGACAGAGAAAAAATAGGCTTTCTCAGGCTATTACTTCTTGACATAGGTCTTGAATTAAGGATCACAAACCAGATTATGGGTTGTGTCAAATATGCAACTTTTTTCACGCTTGTAAATGGATTTTCGAATGCTTTTTTCAACAGCTCCACAGGATTGAGGCAAGGGTTCCTCCTATCTCCTTTGTTATTCCTCCTTGTCATAGAAGGCCTAAGTAGAATGATTATTAAAGCTCATAGAGTCTTTACCACTTTATTCCTTGCATCAAGTTTGTTAGAAAATTATATCTTACAGAGCAATGGAACACATAAAATATATTGCAGAAATATAAACACAGAAAACACATTAAACAAGAGAGACACAAATATACGTGGTTCACCAAATTTGGGCTATGTCCATGGAGAAACAACCAATCCTTCCTTTTATATTACCTAGCAAAATGAAGAGATGCAACCTACGACAGATCCGTTGTAATTCTCTCTTCACTCTCACACAATCTCCTCTCTCTTTCTCGTTCAAAATACCGCTGTTCATATGCGCAATACAATTCCCTCATATATAGCAAGGGGTTGCCTTCTAGGGAAAAAAACCCTAAATTAAACATAACTTCTACCATCAGATCTCTGCCTAATGAACGGCCCACATTGATTACAAAATTACAACATTTTACAAGGCAATTTTACATCTATTTTTAGCGTCAGGGGTGCTACCCCTGATCCCCTGCTGGGGGAGCTCCAAAAGATCGTAGCCACCCCCTTGGAGCCCCCTTGCAGTGCAAATATTATGGCCGGCGTTGCCACCACATTACAAACTCGGGTCGAATGCAGCGATACCTCTGAATAAAGAAGATAATCAAGCTCCACGCCCAACAAAGTTTGGATATCAATAACTAAAAATCTTATTTCCTTTAGAACAAGACTTCAGCTTAAACCATAACCTCTATTAAATATTTCTTTCCCTTTAAGGTGGAATCTCTCGAGAAAGGTTTCACATATTTGGGTTTTCACTTGAAACCAAATTGCTATCACTTAGAAGATTTATATTAGTTAACTAAGAAGATAGAAAGAAGAATTGGTAACTAGTGTTATAAATGGCTATCTCTGGGAGGTAGAATGATTTTGGTAAAGTTGGTCCTAGAAAGTATCCTGGTGTATTGGTTAACCTTATTTGAAAATCCCGAGATCTATTATTAAGAAGATTCACCAGTGTATATTTAAATTCCTATGGATTGGTAAAAAGGGAAGGGAAGTCTTCCATTTGGAAAAATGGGACCTTTTATCTGAACTGAAATGTCTAGTGGGGTGGGGATTCAAAAATCTATACTAGTTTGGATTGGCCCTATCTATGAAGAGCCTCTGGAGAGCTAGGAATGGTTTGGGTATTTGGCATCAAATTATCAAAGAAGAACACTTCAAAGACATATAAGTTACTCACTAGCTGGGATCTTATGACAAGAAGATTATTACCTCTGGTTCTATTATTTGGAGGGGTCTATTGGAATCTTACCCTTGGCTCTCCACTTGAATAGCCTGGAAGGTAGGTAAAGGAAATCAAGTCATACTTGGGAAGGATCCCTTCATAAATGGTGCCACTTTTTGCAAAATTTCTCTAGAGCTAATTTCCCTCTTAAATGCTTAGGGGTTGTATAGCTTGAGACATGTTATGCGATCTAGTCCATAAGCACTTCTCGCTGTTAGCTGTAAAACTATGACGATATGGATTTACATGGGCACTTGGTTATTGAATGAGACCATTGATCTTCCTAAATAATGAAGAGGATTCAATTGTATGGATCCATAACACCTCTTCAGAATGAATTTCCACTAAATCGGTCTGTGATTCTATCACCTCTATCTTTTCGAACTCAAAGATATATGGTGGCACAACAATATATGGAAATGGCCACTCCCTTAGAAACTCCGGTGCTTTTTCTGGATCTCACTAGGAAACCATATTCTATTGTGGACAATATTCAATGAAGGAGATTTATAGGCTCAAATGTTTGTTATATGTGTATGAGTGGGTTTGAATATGTGGATCACATCTTTGTAAATTGTGCCATTGCTAAGGTCTTATGTAAAGAAGCCTTATATTTTCTTAGGCTTCCAATCACTGGACGAATCTCTTCTTTCAAATCCTTTCTTTATTGGTGGGATCAAAAGACGGGGAACTATAAAACCTTATCAATATTTCTTGTCTAGGGCATTTGGAAGGTGAGGAACAAATTCATTTTTGATTATTTAACTTTCAAAACTAACTAGATTATTCCTCAAATTATTGTTTTTTTTTAAGGGCTACATGAGACTTCAAAAACCCAACAACATCATAAAATTTAGTTACCCCTTGGTATCTCAGTTCTGCACCATTGGATATTTTTATGGTGCATCACAAGCAAGCCTATGTAGTGGGGGTTCTTTTATCAAGATCCATGGTCCTCTCTCTTTTCACATTTGGCTGAACATTGGTTATGGAACAAATATTAAGGATGAAATCATTACTTGTTGGGCACTGTATTTTTTCTTCCTATACAAAGTTTGGTTTTTACAAGTTTGTGGCGACTCTAAATGCATTATTGATTGGTTATCAAGATCCTCAAAATTATAGGTATTAAATTTATCTTATAGGAAGGATAGGATAGCAAACATGAAAAAAAAACTTCAATACATCTCATTTTAGCACATACATAGGGAATGGAACACCCACGCAAATTCCTTATCAAAGAGGTATCTCTCTGCGATTAAAGGATACATACTTTTTGAAGATGGACAACATATAATTTTGACAAAAAGAGGAGAAATTCTTCTTTCCCCATGTTATTAGTTTTCCTTACTCAAGTCCAAGCTCTCAACATTTCAATAATCTTGGATATTGTGTTTTCAAAATCATTTCCCTCAATTTGATGAGGGGAACTGACTCATTTCAATTCTTTCTGGTTTCTTTTAGCCAGAATATTATAGCAATTTTCTACAACATTACTTTACATTTCTCTTTCTGTGTTTATAAGCTTCATGATATTTGTAGATTTTTTGAGAACAATATTTATAAGTAATGTATTGTTTATTCTTGACTATTAGAAGTATACATGTGTTTTTCTGCCTAGGGAAACCTGTTTTGGATCTCTACTCCACATATAATGTGCATGTATGTAACCAATTTACTATACTAGAAAAAATGCGAAATTTGTTGGGAAAAATAAATTTGTTGAACATAGTTGTTTAATAAAGTGAAAACTTGTGCGTTATTAAATAATGTTATGCAAATCCTGCCACATAGTTTTATAATTCATACAAATCCAAAATTTATTAGCCGTCAACCTTACAATACAATTATGTTAATGTTTATAATTAATTTATAAAATTATTATAAATATTTTTAAAATTATAGATTTTTTAAAATAATTATCCATAATAGATATCTTAGTTCATCAAACATATTTTTATTTACAATTCATTCTACTTCCACACCATTTATGCATTTCAAAGCATTCAATATCAATATTTGTACAAATTTAAATAACCATGTATAATACAATTTAAAATTATAATTGTGTTTATCTTTTACGAATGTCGATAAATTATTCTTTAGGTTGTGGCTTATTCATAGTAAAGTGGTGGGAGAATTTAAATTATTTAATGGGATGGTGGTTAGTCGCGATTATTTGATTTTATATTTTGTTTAAAATATTTTAATGTAAAGTGTGTAGTTTAATTGTAGGCTGTTTTTTAGTTTTATAGTTAAATTTATCTAAAAATTAGTAGAGATTTCTTAAAATCATAAGTTTGAGTTGTGTAATATGTAAAATTCAAGAGTTTTAAATGTTTTTAAGGTGTTGAATATTTTTTAAATAACAAGAAATTACAGTATTATTCCAAATTTGTATTGTTAGACATGTTGACAAAAAATACAAAACACATCTAATAATTAAATTACACTTTTGTAAATTGGATGATCAATTTAAAAGAGAGAGAGAGAGAGAGAGAGATGGATTGGAGGGGGAGCGAGGAGGCCTGAAGAAAGAAATAGAGGGATAAAGTTGGAGAGAAATAGAGGGAGTGACAAGGGAGAGATGGAAGAGAGTGAAGGAGAGAAGAGAGTGGAAGGGAAGAGGGAAAGAGAGAAGGGGAAGAGAGAGAGAGAGAGAGGGAGATGAAGAGGGAGGGAGATGGAGATAGATAGATATGGAGAGATTGTGTGTATGTTTGGGGGGTGAGATAGAGAGGCAAATGAGAGATAGAGAGATATAGAGATATAGATTAGAGTGGGGACAGAGGGGAGAAGATAGATAGAGGGAGGAAGAGGGATAGATATGGAGAGAGTGTGTGTGCGTGTTTAGCAAGGTGAGATAGAGAGATAAACATGAAGTGATGGTGGTAGATATAGAAATAGATGGTGGGGGGAGAGAGGGACAAAAAGGAGAGACATATAGAGAGGCAGGGATAGGTAGAGAAAGAGAGAGAGAGACAGGGGAGAGAGATAGAGTGGGGAGAGGAAGGGGGGGGATAGAGGAGAGAGGGAGGGAGATATACACAATGATGAAGGGGGAGAGAGGTAGGGAGATAGACACAAAGATGAAGAGGGAGAGAGAGGGAACAAGAAAGAGACACATAGATACAAATATAGATATTATATAGTATTATAAAACTAGCCTAGATCCATCTTAACCTTGGATCTATCAAGCACTGAGAAGGATCAAATCTCTAGAGGTGCAAACCTTTCCTCAAGTTTTGAACTCAAAAAAGAGGTTTGTGACTCGAGAATTTTGATTCCTCTCGGCACTTGATAGATCCAGGGTTAAGATGGATCTTTTTATTTACAATTCATTGAAATTCCACACAATTTGTGTATAATTCAGAAAACTATTCTCATTTCAAACAATTTAATATCAATTTTTGTACAAAATTAAGTAACTATGTATAACAATTTAAAATTATAATTCTGTTTGTCATCTATGAATGTCAATAAACTATTCTTTAGGGTGTGGCTTATTCATATTAGAGTGGTGGGACAATTCAAATTATTTAATGGGATGTTGTTAGTGGTGATTAAAAGTGATTATTTGATTTTATATTTTGATTAAAATATTTTTATATGTAAAGGGTGTAGTTTAATTGTTGTTGTTTTTAAAGTTTTTAGTTAAATTTACCTAAAATTTAGTAGAAATTTGTTAAAATCATAAGTTTGAATTGCGTAATATGTAAAATTCAAGAGCTCTAAATGTTTTTAAGGTGTTGAATATTTTTTAAATAACAAGAAATCACAATATTACCCAAAATTTGTATTGTCAGATTTCGACAAAAAGTACAAAACACATCTAATTGTTAAACTACACTTTTGTAAATTAGATGATCAATTTAGAACACTTAATATAGTTATATTTCATTATCTTTAACACTTAGTATAATTATATTTCATTGCCTTTAAAGTGATATATCATAATATCTTTTAATTTTATTTTAATACAAACAAGAAGCTTAACTACGGTTTTAGATGAAGTTTAAAATTGTTGAATACAAATGAAAGGGGAGAAGTTTAAATATCATATGATTTATATTTTTCTCAACAATCATCATCGAAACCTAACCTACAATTTTTGGTTAAATTGTTTGTTTTCATTATTGAAATTATATTTTTCAATATATAAATGGATTCAACGTCATCAAAAACCATGGTTGTATTTAAATTGTGCAACATTAAGAATTAATATTTGCAATTCCAACGTTTTTTTTCTAAACTTTCGGTAAAACGATTAGAAAAATATGACCATAAAAGAAACAAATTATAACATATTTAAACTACATGAACCAAGTTACGCCATTGAATTTAAATTACATACCATTGGCCCTTTAGCTCTTCATATAATAGACTTAACTTATTGTTGTACTATGTAACAACCCCGCCATTTATACGAGTAATAGTTACTATTTGACATATAAATGGGGACCCTTTTTAAATTTTTAGCCTTTGAATATTGAATACCAACTCTAAGAAATCACCTTTAAACCCTTAGAAAACAAACCAAGCTTAGGACCTTTATCGCAAATCACATTTCACAGTTTTCCACATGATAATAATAAACATCTTTAATAAAATCCCGAAATGCGATGCGCGATGAGGCCCCCCTTTGTGATGTTCCGATCAAAATGCCTTGAGAACATGCAATCTCACTTGGCAAAGTCACAAATAAATAATGCATGTCATTGTGTCATCCTTTAATGATTTGTGAAACGTGATATTGCGATTTTCGCAATCACATTTCGCATTATCTCTAGGTTACACTATATTACAACATTTAAAAGTTGTGATGCACAAATAAAACATGAAGCGTGGGAAATTACTGTGTTTTGATATAATAAGGAGTGGTTTGACAGGATAATTAATGTTTAATAGCCTGAGGAGAGGTAATGATGCTTCAAGTTATGGCTAGTTAACGCTGAATATCTCATTCTAAATCTTCCCACGATTCAAAGTCATTTCACAACGCTTTCAACCTTAATTGCCCTATATCGTCTGCACTGATATATCTCTTGCATTTCAAGCAAGATTCAAAAGAAACGTCATTGCGAAAGGTGATGCAAAAGTAGAAGAAGTAGAGCATTACAGAGTCCGAGCTATCAGAGAAGTTTCCTATATTCGCTGATACAATTTGTAGTGCCGATGGAGGAGTGACAGCATGGGAAGTCACATATAATAGGTTTGAGGATGAGTGTCCTAAAATTACTGTCATAAAGGCAACATCTGACTCAATAAAACCTTCAGTAGTCCAATTCAAAGATTCTACCTGTTCCTTCCTTCATAGTATAGGAGCAAGAGAGAAAATACTCCCATACACTAATATGATTAAATGGGTGGTGGAAAATCTCAGCATTGAAGACAGGAAATTTAGGAACTCGAGGATGGAGTTCATGGGGTCATTCAAAGCAGAAGATCTGAAGCAAATGTATCATACACATGACCCTCAGGACATATATGACAAGTCATACCTGGCCAACTTCGCATAGAAAAATGAAGAACCTTTCAAGATGATCCATGACTAGAGGGTACTGGAGAACAAGTTCAAATATGATAAAACGGGTATGTATCCCGTAGCTTCTTTAGCAAACCCATACAACTTTGCAACTTCTATGTTATGTAGGCTATATGGATTACCTAATAATACCAAGTTTTTGATAGAAAGGATTCTGTTAATTGATGTTTGTGTCAATTCCCACATAATGAATTGGGCCACCATACTATTTGATAACCTAGCCACTACCATATTCGAGTATCGCCAAAATAGATCTTTCTCCACAAAGAACCTTCCTCCATTTTATTTCAGTGCCTATATCATGGATGCCATCTGTTTCTGCAGTAAATTTCCAATCATGGGTTGGAAATGGACTTTGTAGCACCCCTACGCTATCAATCTTAGCCATAAACAGATTTGGGAATCCCATTATATACCCCATTTTTATAAAGTATGCCATGCTGTTCCTTTACCATTGCGCCCAAGTTTTCCAAAGAGGCCACTACAGACCTTCTCGTAGTAGGAAAGTATTTTGTTGAAGAATGATTTACATACATCAGTGTTTTTGGTAGTGCAACGAACCAATATGTCCTCCCTTTGTATGTCTCTGATAAACTATTAGCAAGAGAAATAGCCCACCAGAATGTGGGAAAAGGCTTGACCAAGATCCTAAAAGGTAACAAAAAGTCATTGTGCCCATATTTTCCCATTCGGTGTGGTTCCCTTTCGTTAGCAAATTTCAACCATGCAACCAAGGAATCACTAAGCCTAGAGAGCCCCAGGCTCCATACTCTGCTGAAGAGGCAATTTGGCCCTGACAAGATAACACATAATATTACTATTGTAGTAAGCCCTTTAATCATGAGGATAATAATTCTGAAGACCTTTTACAGTCAGTTGAATCATTTGAAAAGGCATTCGAGTGGGAAGGGCCAATATGATCCTGAAGATTTTGAAAGCTTTCAGGAATTCAGAAACAAAAGGCTTTCAAAAATTCCATTGCATTTGTCAAAAGCCGAGGACAAACCTACACCCAATGTAACTGTCAACAGCGAGGAATCAAATTCTCGCATAGAGTCTCAAGTGGACATAGGCAAAGCACTGGATACAGGGAAAGACCAAGATGTTGATAATACAACAGAATCCAGTAGGGGGTCAGCTAAAAAGCAAGCCATAAGTGACTTGACTAAAGATATCATTTTTAAGATCAAAAGCAGAAGTTTGGAGCAAAAGTGGGACCAATTCAATAAAAAATTACGAGACACTCCTAAGACAACAGATGTCTAGGAAACCACAGAATATCACACTCCTCCTCATACCCAAAAAATTATAGAGTCTGAGTTGATGGATGAGCAAGGGACAAGTTCGCAGTAGACAAAAATCATTCCTGCTTTACCCACATCGGAAATTGTCCTAAAGGTGACTAAAATTCCTCCTTTAGATGTATTCTACATCCCACTTCACAAGGCTATAGTAACGAGACAGAGGAAAAGAAGGAGGATAGAGACACCAAATATCCCACCTAGGAATGAGCCGATGGACATAATCTGGAAGGATATTCCTTCCAATCCAACTGAAAACTTGACTAGGCTGTCGCAGTTTACTGGGGCATATGCAACTTCCACCATGGAAAAAGCTACGAAGATATCCATTTTGTTAAGGGAGATGGAAGAGAAGATACCACAACTCAAGCAACAACTGCAAATTGAAAAACAAAATGTGAACCAACAAGTTGTTGAACAAATCGCTCAATTGTAGCAAAATATGGAAGTGTTAAAGATAAGCCATGAAACAAAAATTTCTGCAAAGAACATGCAAATTCGAGAAATGCAAGAAGCCATGTAAAAATATGAAGATGTCCTTATTATCGATGAATTCATCAAAGAGGCACTAGAGCTAAATTCCCTTCTATCAAAACAACAAGAGAAATTCTGCCAAAGAATGTGGCATATCACTCCTTACCTGATCACCAGTGATTAGTTAATAGATAAGGCAATTGACTAGAGAACTAAACTTAATGATTTAAATACAATGATCTCAAAATTCATTGAATGGCAAGAAACAAAAGAAGAAAGGAGATCTAATCTGACTGATATTGAGGAGACACATAAGGACATTCTATTCACAGATTGGGATGTGGGGATCAAGCAAGTTGAATTAGCTGTGGCGAGAGCAACAGGGGTGTCAAAGAGCATAGCAAAAGTACTAAACCACACATTGCACACCACCAACATGAAGAAAGAAGGTAACCTGAAAATACTACTAGAGTTAAATGAATTGCACAAAATTTTGAAGGAAAGAGCAGAAATCCAAAGGGATGCGATTGCAAAGTTAGCTAAGACTGTGTGGGAGGTGTATTGGCAATACCTTGTCAAGCACACAACCAAATCATGACACTCAACTGCTCACTCCATTCAACTCAACGGATGATCCCACTTCTCACAGATGCTATTTTCGCAGGACAGGCAGAACATAGTTTGGGGCACCTCCAAAAGTGAAACCGATGTTCGATATATGCGATTTAAAAGAGAAGATGGCAGAAAAAAGTCATCGTTATAACGTCTACTCATCAAGTCACTTTTTTTTTTAGATTTAGTTGACTAGTTAAGAGGAAGGTTGTTTGAAGCCTCCTCAATTTTTTGTATAATCGATTTTTGAACATTAGTTAGAATAGTATTGATACCCTTCTCATGCATTTAGAGAAAGGTCTAGAATTTTATGAAAAACATTTGCAAAGAATGCACTTCTGTAAGTTTGTGAATGCCTTGATGAAATTATGGAACATGGTCATTTCTTTTAAATATCAAACTACTTTCCTTTGTTGATGCACTATTGAATACTTGGAAGATAATTTGATCTGAAGAAGGAGTTGATCTATGTCATTAGTTAAATGAGCGGAACTTCACATATATGGTACTTCTATCTTGTATTATTAGTTTTGTTTCTGTTTAATTAGTGATAACATTTCATTTTCATTAATTGTATATGAGATATGTTCTTTCTGTTATCCGTTATTTGCACTATTGTATGATGCCTAGTTGAAATTGCTTATTTTCATATATAATCATCAGATATATGCGATATAGTTTATACATTTCTTTGACTAACTATTTAGTAAAAGAAATTAACTTTACACGTTATCACCTCTATTTAATGCATGATTTATCTTTATTATCACATGTCAAATATATATCTTTTTAGATCGTATATTGCACAAAATACCCAAGTTTATATTAGATTAAGTTAGCTAGATATTTGCATAATAGAATATGCCACTTAGTTATCATTATTCTTACTGCAATCGCTTGAAAACCACCCATTCTCATTTTAAAACCCACACTGGGAAACTGATCCCATTATCCCCCATGTTAGAGTAGTAGAAATCTGAGGCTTCAACATTTTGGCGCTAGAAGGAGGGCCATTCGACTATGAATGGCATATAAACCTAAATATCAATCGAAAAACATTCATAAGATTCAAAATACGTCTACAACTTCTACACCTTCTAGATGTTGTTCAAATTCTCCTGATCAAAAATCAGAAATTATAGAAACATCTCCCTCATCTCCTGAAGTATTAAGACAACCACCTTCTTCAGATTACACTCTTGATTCTCCCAAAGTTCACTCTTTGATATAGAAATTGGAACAGATATCTATTTCTATCGAGAAATTAGAGAGGCTCGAAGCTTCTAAAGAAAGTGTCACTTCCTTATTGCGAGAGACTGGTGTATTAACTAGATTACAAAGTGAAAGACTTGGAGTAACTTCTTTCGAATTTCCCATTCATTCACGATGTAAGAAAGTTATCACATCAAGATCTAAATTAGATAATAATGAGATCACTTCACCTTTCCATCCATTCACTTCTACTCACTCTACCTCTTCTCAACAATCCACTTCTTCAATTAGTACTGCTACTAGTAGTACTAACCCGGTAGTAAGTTATTCACCATCTATACCTATTTCTGGATTGGCCTTCCCATCTTCCCAGTCTCCAACTCAAGTTATTGCCAATCAACCCACTCAACCTTGGACAAATCCTGGTGTTGTTCTGATTGCTAATCCAAATATTCTCCCAACAAACCTAGAAAAGTGGTTACCTAAGTACAATCACGATGATGCTCTTCCTGGTGAAAAACATCTAAATAACTTTATGCTAGTCATGAATCTTAATGGAGCTGCACATGAATATGTTGTAATCAGACTGTTTCTTTATACTTTCCAAGGATTTGCAGGACCTTGGTACTTTTCCCTTCCAGCAGGCTCAATAAGAAACTGGGATACTTTTCAAGAAATATTTCTTGCAAAATTTTGTGATGACAGGACTATAACATCCTTAGTTAATGATCTTTCCAACTTAAAATAAAATTCAAATGAAAGGATCAAAGACATCAACTCCAGATTTAATAGGTTGCTAAACAAAATCCCAGCTACCTCTAAACCTGCAGGAGATGTACAAATAGGATGGTACATATCCTCCCTTCCTTTTAATATCACAATTTTTGTAGATAGAGCCAATAAGGCTACCCTTGTAGAAAACATGAAAGAAGCTTTGTCTGTTGAAAGATGAATGATTGCCTTAGAAAAGAGGTCACAGACAGATGAAACGAAATCAAAGAAAGTAACATTCAAGGATGATTTAAAAAATAAAACCCCAAAGGATCCTTTCGACCTTGAAGGCCTTCAGAGGGCGTTGAAGACCATGTCCAATGAAATGGTCAAAATCAAGAGACAAGTTATAGAATCATCTGCTCCCAAGAAACCTTTTCGCTGATTTAAAAGAAATCCTTCTTCTGCATCTCATCCACTGAATACTATTTCTAATGTTGAATCTGATCGAGAAACAAAAGAAGATTCACCAACTGAAGAGGAAGTTGAAATTGAAGAATAAGTTAAGCTAAATGGAATGTGGGACTTCATTCTTCTAACAAAAGAGGAAGCACAAGCTATGCCAGTAACTACAAGAAGTAAAAAACTTCTTGATATGTCTACAACAATTCAGAAATAGAAAATTGCTACTCCTGTAAAAGAGGACAATAAGTAAGAAATCTAAGACTACTCAATTTGATTCTATTCCACTTGATCCTCCAACTGCTTCTAAAACATTGGTAATCACGGATATAGTGGAATATAACATAGTCAAATATATGAAAAATACCAGAGCAAATATTTCATTACATGAGGTGACTAAACTCAAGAAACAACAAAACATTCTACTCAGAGAGTTAAAAGCAGTTCATGTAGCCCCTCTACCATCCGTCGTAGCCACTCAAGTTGCTTATGATGTGGAAAAACCTCCTTCATCTTCAAACAAAGTAAATCCCTTAGATTTAGTTTTAATAGGTGATAGTTCTATTTCTCATACACCTCCATTTCTTCTTACTTATGAGATTTTCAACAGAAATGTCCATAATTGCCTTGTTGATTTAGAAGCCTCTTCAAATATTATGCCAAGAACTATGTGCACCAAATTAAATATTACACCTCAAAAATATGTTGTTCACATAGTTCAACTAGACAGAACTAAAGTAGAGGTACTTGGAGAAATAACATCAGTTTCAATCAAACTTTCCTCTAATCCAAAAGTTTCGCAGATAATCAATATTCTAGTGGCTAATATCCATGACTTTTATGGTTTAATTCTAAGTAGGGATTGGTCTGAAGAGTTACACAGATACTTTGCAACTGATTGGTCTCACATGTGGTTGCCACACAATGGTAAACCTAACCAAATCAGAGTAGACCGTGAAAAATTCATGAAGCACATAGTCACTATTCTCAAGGGAAGCAATGAACCTATAGCTTTCACCACTAACATTATTGGAAACTACTCGGATGAGTCATTCTTGTGATCCTTTAATGCTAAAAAATTTCCCTTTCCAGATAATGCTGTCATATATCAAATATAATTTTTTTCACAAACAGATGCTTCCAAGCGTGTAGATGTAGTTGATAAAGTTGTAAATAATTCACTATTCTGGACTGTTTATTTTGATGGTTCCAAGTCTGAAGATGGTGCAGATGCCGGATGCATCTTAATCAACTTGCAAGGAGAGAAAACCATGTTAGCTTGCAGGCTTGAATTTCAATGCACTAACAATACTGCAGAATATGAAGCTTTGATTCAAGGGTTGTACAAAGCCGTTGGCCTTAATGTCAAATATCTGCAAGTATATGGAGACTTTGAAATAGTTATTAAACAAGTAAGAAACACAATCCATTGCATGTCTGGGCATCTCGAACAATATCCATCTTTAGCCTAGAATCTTACTTCTCATTTCACTACTTTTAACATTTCTTCAGTCCCCAGATTACAGAATGCAAGTGTTGACTTACTTGCCAATGTAGCATCTAGGCTTATACCTTCAGAAGAATTTAGTCTAGATAGATTTTCGATAGAGTTAGTTTTCAGAACATCCATTCCTGATAATGTAACAAATTGGAGAGTGTTTAATAATGATGTTGATATAATCAATTTCCTTACATCCGAAGGATCTTATGAGGAACAAATCATAGATGAACACGAGCGTGACTTGCAAATCAACCATAGATAAGATCAAAACCCAATTCTAAAATTTGTAGTCAAAATGGAAGATCTCTATGATTTGAAAGATAGATTTAAGAAGATTACCAACTCCAAGATTCAGAGTTCTACTTTGAGATTTGAAGTGGTAAACCTAGGAACAACTGTAAAACCTCAAAATTTCAACCTAGGCCTCGGTTTATCATCCGAAGAATTAATATCATTCATTAGGTCGTTGAAAACATATAAAGGTGTCTTTGCCTGGGATTATTAAGATCGCAAGACCTATGATACCTCTGTAATTCAACATACCATACTAATGACTTCTAATGACAAACCAGTTCAATAGAAGCTCAGAAAGATTCATCTAAACCTTCAAAGTCAAATCAAATTTGAGTTGAACAAACTTCTGAAAGAAAAGATAATATTTCTTGTTACACACTCAAAATGGGTATCAAATATGGTTCCTGTCAGGAAAAAGAATGGAGACATTAGGATTTTTATTAATTTCAGAATCCTGAATAGAGCTTGTCAAAAGGATAACTTTCCTTTGCCTACCATGGAGAAAATATTGCAATTAGTTGCAGGTTCTAAGTTAATGTCTTTTGTAGATGGATTTTCAGGATACAATCAGATTCTTGTACATCCAGATGACAGATTAAAGACAACATTCAGGACCAAGTGGGGAACATATGCTTATCAAAAAGATTCCTTTTGGACTTATCAATGCAGGTGCTAAATTCCAATGTGCCATGGATATTTATTTTAAAGGTCTAACTAATAAATCAGTTTTTATTTACCTAGATGACATCACAGTCTACTCTAGGAATAGAAACAATAATTTGAATGACCCAAAGAATATCTTTGAAAGGTGCAAGAAATATGGCATTTCTTTGAATCCAAGCTTCTTGGGTTCATAGTATCCAAGAAAGGAATTTATATTGATCCTGATAGAATTCAAGAAATTGAGAAGATTCCTCTCCCACATAACAAAAAGACCATGCAATCATTCTTAGGCAATATCAATTTTGTAAAATTATTTGTTCCATATTTCTCATAGATTGTATTACCCCTTCAATCAATGATAAGAAAGAATGCAACCTTCAAATGGGGTAAATATGAAAGAGAGTCATTTGAGTTGATAAAAAAAACCATCATCAATACTCCTTCTTTAACAACTCCAGACTTTCTCAAACCTTTTGTGTTGTATACTTTTTCATCTGATATATCATATGTAGCAATTTTAACACAGCTAAATGATCAAAACATAGAAGCAACTATCTCTTTTTTCAGTTCCAATTTACAGGGTGCTGAGTTAAACTACTCAACTGTTGAGAAACAAGCTTTTGCTGTCTCTAAAACCTTGAAACATTTCAGAATTTTTCTTTTCAAAACTCATACAAAAATAATAGTACCTTACCCTGCAATAAGACAACTTTTGATTCAAAGAGAAGTGGGGGAGAAAAGAGCCAATTGGGTCACTGCACTTCAAGAATACTATGTAGAAATCTAGTCCACTAAAATTGTTAGGGGCCAAAGTTTTTGCAGGATGCTAACTGGAGCTTCCCACTTATCAATAGAAGAATACCAAGGTACTGAAGTACAAATATCATAGGTAAGCCTCAACGATGCACAATCACAGTATGCTAATTTGAAGTTTTATTTGAAGAATGGATATGCTCCTATGCATCTCAATTACAAAACAAAACGTGCTTTAAAGTTGAAATCAAATCAGTACAAATTGATTGATGATGTATTGTTTAGAAAAAATTATGATTGAGTATTATGAAGATGCCTTAAGAAATCTGAAATTGAAATGGTTATGCAGGAGTTACATGATGGACCAGATGGAAATCATTTCGAAGGAAACACCGCAACTCATAAAATCTTGCATGCAAGTTATTATTGGCTAACACTATTGAAGGATGCACATGACTATGCAAGAAAATGCAAAACTTTTCAAACTGTAGTTGGAAGAGAAAAGAAACTAGCATTCCCTTTGTAGCCAGTTAATATCCAACAACCATTTGAACATTGGGGATTAGATATAATTGGTGAGATTGTTCCTAACTCTTCCAAGCAGCACAAGTACATCCTTACAACTACTGATTATTTCACGAAAAGGTAGAGGCTATCCCACTAAAGGTAGCTAATACAGAAAGCATTATAGACTTTATTGACCAGTACATAATCACCAGGTTTGGCCTACCCCCAACTTTAATGTTTGGTAATGCATCTTATTTTTCTGGAAATACTATGGCAGAATTTGCTTTGAGAAGAGGTTTCAAATTAAAGTATTTAACCAAGTACTATCCACAAGGTAATGGATTAACTGAATCAACAAACAAAAACCTTATCGGAATCATCAAGAGGACTATAGACCAAAATCATAGGAATTGGCACAAGGCATTGACATTTTCTCTTTTGGTAGATAGAATAACACAGAAGGCCTCAATCAATACTTCTCCTTTTGCTTTAGTTTATGGAAAAGAAGCAGTTCTCCCCACAAACATAGCAATCCTATCTCTTGCCCTAGTGCAATTTATCAATGAAAATCCTTCCTCTTCTCTTCAAGCAAGACAATTTCAGATCCTTAAACTTGAAGAAGAATGAGAAAAGGCTAAAGCTACCCATTCCCATCATCAACAATTAGTCAAAGCCTCTTTTGATACAACCTCTACTAGTGATAAAACTTTTAAAGAAGGTGATATGGTTTTGAAATGGGACAAAACACATGTGGAAAAGGGTAAGCATACCAAGTTCGAAAGACCATGGCTTAGACTGCTCCAAATCAAAGATAAAATTGGTCAATCAACATTTCTTTTGCAAGACTTGTCAGGTAAAGTGGATTCCTTGCCCATTAATGGGCAAATTCTAAAAAAATAATTTTCCTAGAAAGAAACCTCTTCTATTTTTGTATCATATTGTCTTTAAGATTCTTAGGAAAATAAACATTAAAGTATTATTTACTTTTGGTGACTCAAAATAAAATCTCTAATAATATTTTTATTTTTTCGCTTCTATAAGTAGGAAAAGTTAAAGGAATAATTAAAGAATTTGAGTATCAAAATTAACCTTATTTCTTTGGAAAAACTTGACCTTACTAAAAAAACTTGTGCAATGAACAATCTCTTCTCTTTTTAAAGTATATATGTCTTGTTATCAGTCAAGAAAAGAATCTTTAACCTAGTAAGGACTTTCTACAGATGAGTATCTCAAAACTCTATCATTATCATCCAAAACTCTTTAAAAGGTCCAATGATTCACCCGATTTGATAATTTTTTTTTTTTTCACAGTTTAATTCTAAATATACAAAACTTAAAAGATAATAAGTCTCATTACGAGCTTGTTTACCATGATCATAGGGTAATAATTAAACTGAAATTACCAAAAATGCATATCAAAACAGGGTAATAGCCAATGATCTAATCAATCAAAGGACAAGGGGTCTCATCAAGACCTAGCTTGTTCAATTTAGTTACAATTGGTGAATGGCATTTTCATTATTGGGTTACCAAGCCTAGACAATTTCTTTTAATAAATTTCAAAAGAAAATTACATGAAAAGAAAAACAAGGTCCAAAGATTTTTTTTTTAAAAAGCAAATGAATATCATTTTGAATTTTGAAAATTGCTTCAGATGGGAAAATGAACCATTGTTGGTTAAAAGATAACCCTCTCAAGGCTATGAAAGCCTGCTAAAAGCAGAGGCTCTATTTGTGATAAATGAGAAAACCCAAAAACTAATTTGAAGAAGACACCTGCTATATCTCTTTAAAATCTTAGTATTGACTGATGCAAACATTTGTATTTTTATCACTACAAGAGTAAATTAATTGAATAGATAGATTGAGTGAGTGATTATGATTTCAGAGGAATGTGGTTTAGTATATAACTATTGAAATTATTATCCCTATAACTTTTCTTATTTTGAAAATTTTAGAATTTTGAAAAGATAAATCAGAGATAACT
>APFE030240540.1:195289-217444 GCA_000404065.3 Pinus taeda | reverse complement strand
TGTCATATATTTATTTTTAATTTTTAATAATGTTATATTATGTGACAACATCTCGCTCATATTGAGCTAGAGACAATCTCACTAATCTTAGTGTAAAGATTAACAGTGAGTAGTTTTAAATCTTGAATTAGTTAATGATAAATGAAGGCATACCCTCAAATATCGTAGTGTTTCTCTACTAAATATAAGTCTTGTTTGTATTCATGTTTGTGTTGTGTTATGAGGGGAATTGACTCATTTCAATTCTTTCTGGTTTCTTTTAGCCGGAATATTATAGCAATTTTCTACAACATTACTTTACATTTCTCTTTCTGTGTTTATAAGCCTCAAACAATGATATTTGTAAATTTTTTTAGAACAATATTTATAAGTAATGTATTGTTTATTCTTGACTATTAGAAATATACATGTGTTTTTCTGCCTAGAGAAACCTGTTTTGGATCTCTACTCCACATATAACGTGCATGTATGTAACCATTTTACTATACTAGAAAAAATGCGAAATTTGTTAGGAAAAATAAATTTGTTGAACATAGTTGTTTAATAAAGTGAAAACTTGTGCGTTATTAAATAATGTTATGCAAATCCTGTCACATAGTTTTATAATTCGTACAAATCCAAAATTTATAATACAATTTAAAATTATAGTTGTGTTTATCTTTTACGAATGTCGATCAATTATTCTTTAGGTTGTGGCTTATTCATAGTAAAATGGTGGGGGAATTTAAATTATTTAATGGGATGGTGGTTAGTCGCGATTATTTGGTTTTATATTTTGTTTAAAATATTTTAATGTAAAGTGTGTAGTTTAATTGTGAAGTGTTGTTTTTTAGTTTTATAGTTAAATTTATCTAAAAATTAGTAGAGATTTTTTAAAATCATAAGTTTGAGTTGTGTAATATGTAAAATTCAAGAGTTTTAAATGTTTTTAAGGTGTTGAATATTTTTTAAATAACAAGAAATCACAATATTACTCCAAATTTGTATTGTTAGATATGTTGACAAAAAATACAAAACACATCTAATAAACTACACTTTTGTAAATTGGATGATCATTTTAAAAGAGAGAGAGAGAGAGAGAGAGAGAGGTGGATTGGAGGGGGAGAGAGGGGGCCTGAAGAAAGAAATAGAGGGATAAAGTTGGAGAGAAATAGAGGGAGTGACAAGGGAGAGATGAAGAGAAAGTGAAGGAGAGAGGAGAGTAGAAGGGAAGAGAGAGAGAGAGGGAGAGAAGGGGAAGAGGGAAAGAGAGAAGGGGAAGAGAGAGAGAGAGAGGGAGATGAAGAGGGAGGGAGACAGAGATAGATAGATATGGAGAGATTGTGTGTATGTTTGGGGGGTGAGATAGAGAGGCAAATGAGATATAGAGAGATATAGAGATATAGATTAGAGTGAGGACAGAGGGGAGAAGATAGATAGAGGGAGGAAGAGGGATAGATATGGAGAGAGTGTGTGTGCGTGTTTAGCAAGGTGAGATAGAGAGATAAACATGAAGTGATGGTGGTAGATATAGAAATAGATGGTGGGGGGAGAGAGGGACAAAAACAAGAGACATATAGAGAGGGGGGGATAGGTAGAGAAAGAGAGAGAGAGATGGGGGAGAGAGATAGAGTGGGTGTTATAGCTCCAAATCTCACTATTATGGTTTGTGATGCTGCACTCATGGCCTAGGGCAACCCCTCCTTCCAAACCTGGTCTCAAATTTAAAAAATAGTGTTTTATTCCCTGTACGCGACATTTCCCTCAGTTAAACACGTGTGTACGCGGGTCCATATATACCTAACCCGCGTATATGTATTAAAACACTTAAAAAAATATAAAACTCCTTATTTTCGGGTGGAGATCGCGGGTTTTACCTGTTGATCACCTGTTAGTGCCAGTGGCCTCAACTGTTCCCAACCAATTCCTAACTAAAAAACTACTTTGGGATTGGTATAAAAAGACATCAAAGGGAAGGCCTAACGGAGGAGAGAAGAGAGAGAAAGGTTATTATACTGAGATTTTCCCCTTAACCAGGTCTGAAGACCCTTGTGCCTTCTGCACTTCCCCCATTTGTACATGAAACCCCTGTTTCCTTGTGATTTGATGTTCATCCACTAGTTATGGCATCATGGAGTGAGTCTTGGAAGGAGATATACTAGAGGCTTGAGGCGGGACAGATCCGGAAGGAAGCTTTGCTTGGAGCCTGCAAAGGGTTACTCAGGTGATATTACCCCTTTTGTACATTCTATTTGTCTATAATAAAGAAACACGTCTTAGTTCCCGATATGCTTCTTCTTTATGTTTATGATGTTCATGTTTGAATTTCATGTATGAATGGTTGTTTAAAGTTCATAACTAACTTCCTTCTTTTATAACATAAAGATGATTTTTGTATAAGTCTTTGTCCATATACTGCTGCATTCTTTGGAATTGGTTGTTTTGCAGGACAAGGGAGCGAAAGGGATTTGAAGAAGGGTTTGGACCCTTGAGAAACTACTCAAACGTAGGACCTGAGGTACGTCCTTCTTACTTTAGAATTTGCTTTTGATAGCATAATGGCTCTGTGAGTGCATGTTTCTCTGTTTAGAAAACTTTCGGTCTGCTAGGGTTTCTACCCAAAAGCCCTAGGGGATCAAATCCCTCAACAGTGGGGAGAGGAAGCGGGGGGATAGAGGAGAGAGGGAGGGAGATATACACAATGATGAAGGGGGAGAGAGCTAGGGAGATAGACACAAAGATGAAGAGGGAGAGAGAGGGAACAAGAAAGAGACACATAGATACAAATATAGATATTATATAGTATTTTAAAACTAGCCTAGATCCATCTTAACCTTGGATCTATCAAGCATTGAGAAGGATAAAATCTCTAGAGGTGCAAACCTTTCCTCAAGTTTTGAACTCAAAAAAGAGGTTTGTGACTCGAGAATTTTGATTCCTCTCGTCACTTGATAGATCCAGGGTTAAGATGGATCTTTTTATTTATGATTCACTGAAATTCCACACAATTGGTGTATAATTCAGAAAACTATTCTCATTTCAAACAATTTAATATCAATTTTTGTACATAATTAACTATGTATAACAATTTAAAATTATAATTCTGTTTGTCATCTATGAATGTCAATAAACTATTTTTTAGGGTGTGGCTTATTCATATTAGAGTGGTGGGACAATTCAAATTATTTAATGGGATGTTGTTAGTGGTGATTAAAAGTGATTATTTGATTTTATATTTTGATTAAAATATTTTTATATGTAAAGGGTGTAGTTTAATTGTTGTTGTTTTTAAAGTTTTTAGTTAAATTTACCTAAAATTTAGTAGAGATTTGTTAAAATCATAAGTTTGAATGGTGTAATATGTAAAATTGAAGAGCTCTAAATGTTTTTAAGGTGTTGAATATTTTTTAAATAACAAGAAATCACAATATTACCCAAAATTTGTATTGTCGGATTTCGACAAAAAATACAAAACACATCTAATTGTTAAACTACACTTTTGTAAATTAGATGATCAATTTAGAACACTTAATATAGTTATATTTCATTATCTTTAACACTTAGTATAATTATATTTCATTTCCTTTAAAGTGATATATCATAATATCTTTTAATTTTATTTTAGTAAAAACAAGAAGTTTAACTAGGGTTTTACATGAAGTTTAAAATTGTTGAATACAAATGAAAGGGGAGAAGTTTAAATATCATATGATTTATATTTTTCTCAAAAATCATCATCAAAACCTAACATATAATTTTTGGTTAAATTGTTTGTTTTCATTATTGAAATTATATTTTTCAATCTATAAATGGATTCAACATCATCAAAAACCATGGTTGTACTTAAATTGTGCAACATTAAGAATTAATATTTGCAATTCCAATGTTTTTTTTTCTAAACTTTCGGTAAAACGATTAGAAAAATATGACCATAAAAGAAACAAATTATAACATATTTAAACTACATGAACCAAGTTACGCCATTGAATTTAAATTACATACCATTGGCCCTTTAGTTCTTCATATAATAGACTTAACTTATTGTTGTACTATGTAACAACCCCCCCATTTATACGAGTAATAGTTAATACTTGACATATAAATTGGGACCCTTTTTAAATTTTTAGCCTTTGAAAAATGAATACCAACTCTAAGAAATCACCTTGAAACCCTTCGAAAAAAGGCCAAGCTTAGTACCTTTATCGCAAATCGCATTTCGCAATTTTCCGCGTGATATTTATAAACATCTTTAATAAAATCCCAAAATGCGATGCGCGATGAGGCCCCCCTTTGCGATGTTTCGATCAAAATGCCTTGAGAACATGGAATCGCACTTCACAAAGTCGCAAATAAATAATGCATGCCATTGTGTCATCCTTTAACGATTTTTGAAATGTGATATTGCGATTTTCGCAATCACATTTCGCATTATCTCCAGGTTACGCTATATTACAACATTTAAAAGTTGCGATGCACAAATAAAACATGAAGCGTGGGAAATTATTGTGTTTTGATATAATAATGAGTGGTTTAACAGCATAATTAATGTTTAATAGCCCGAGGAGAGGTAATGATGCTTCAAGTTATGGCTAGTTAACGCTGAATATCTCATTCTAAATCTTCCCACGATTCAAAGTCATTTCACAACGCTTTCAACCTTAATTGCCCTATATCGTCTGCACTGATATATCTCTTGCATTTCAAGCAAGATTCAAAAGACACATCATTGTGAAAGGTGATGCAAAAGTAGAAGAAGTAGAGCATTACAGAGTCTGAGCTATCAGAGATGTTGCCTATATTCGCTAATACAGTTTGCAGTGTCGATGGAGGAGCGACAACATGGGAAGTCACATATAATAGGTTTGAGGATGAGTGTCCTAAAATTATTGTCATAAAGGCAACATCTGACTCAATAAAACCTTCAGGAGTCCAATTCAAAGATGCTACCTGTTCCTTCCTTCACAGAATAGGAGCAAGAGAGAAAATACTCCCATACACTAATATGATTAGATGGGTGGTGGAAAATCTCAGCATTGAAGACAGGAAATTCAGGAACTCGAGGATGGAGTTCATGGGGTCATTCAAAGCAGAAGACCCGAAGCAAATGTATCATACACATGACCCTCAGGACATATATGACAAGTAATACCTAGCCAACTTCACATAGAAAAATGAATAACCTTTCAAGATGATCCACGGCTAGAGGGTACTGGAGAACAAGTTCAAATATGATAAAACAGGTATGTATCTCGTAGCTTCTTTAGAAAACCCCTACAACTATGCAACTTCCATGTTATGTAGGCTATATGGATTACCTAATAATACCAAGTTTTCGATAGAAAGGATTCTGTTAATTGATGTTTGTGTCAATTCCCACATAATGAATTGGCCCACCATACTATTTGATAACCTAGCCACTACCATATTCGAGTATCGCCAAAATAGATCTTTCTCCACAGAGAACCTTCCTCCATTTTATTCCAGTGCCTATATCATGGATGCCATCTATTTCTGCACTAAATTTCCAATCATGGGTTGGAGATGTACTTTGCAGGACCCCTACGCTATCCATCTTAGCCATAAACAGATTTGGGAATCCCATTATATACCCCATTTTTAAAAAGTATGCCATGTTGTTATTTTACCATTGCATAAATTTATTTTTAATAAGAAAGCCCCCAAGTTTTCCAAAGAGGCCACTACAGACCTTCTCGTAGTAGGAAAGTATTTTGTTAAAGAATGATTTACATACATCAGGGTTTTTGGTAGTGCAACGAACCAGTATGTCCTCCCTTTTTATGTCTCTGATAAACTATTAGCAAGAGAAATAGCCCACCAGAATGTGGGAAAAGGCTTGACCAAGATCCTAAAAGATAACAAAAAGTCATTGTGGCCATATTTTCCCATTCGGTGTGGTTCCTTTTTGTTAGCAAATTTCAACCATGCAACCAAGGAATCACTAAGCCTAGAGAGCCTCAGGCTCCATACTCTACTGAAGAGGCAATTCGGCCCTGACAAGATAACACATAATATTACTATTGTAGTAAGCCCTTTAATCATGAGGATAATAATTCTGAAGACCTTTTACAGTCAGTTGAATCATTTGAACAAGCATTCGAGTGGGAAGGGCCAATGTGAGTCCTGAAGATTTTGAAAGCTTTTAGGAATTCAGAAACAAAAGGCTCAAAATAATTCCATTGCATTTGTTAAACGTCGAGGACATACCTACACCCAATGTCACTGTCAACAACGAGGAATCAAATTCTCACATAGAGTCTCAAGTGGACATAGGCAAAGCACTGGATACAGGGAAACGTTGGCAGAAAAATCTTCTTACTGTGGAATCTCCGATGACTTCAAAAATAGACCAAGATGTTTGTAATACAACAGAATCCAGTAGGGGGTCAGCTGAAAAGCAAGCCATAAGTGACTTGACTAAAGATATCATTTTTAAGATCAAAAGCAGAAGTTTGGAGCAAAAGTGGGACCAATTCAATAAAAAATTACGAGACACTCCTAAGACAACAGATGTCCAGGAAACAACAGAATATCACACTCCTCCACATACCCAAAAAATTACAGAGTCTGAGTTGATGGATGAGCAAGGGACAAGTTCGCAGTAGACAAAAATCATTCCTTATTTACCCACATCGGAAATTGTCCTAAAGGTGACAAAAATTCCTCCTTTAGATGTATTCTACATCCCACTTCACAAGGCTATAGTAAGGAGACAGAGGAAAAGAAGGAGGATAGAGACACCAAAGATCCCACCTGGGAATGAGCTGATGGACATAATCTGGAAGGATATTCCTTCCAATCCAGCTGAAAACTTGACTAGGCTATCGCAGTTTACTGGGGCATATGCAACTTCCATCATGGAAAAGGCTACAAAGATATCCATTTTGTTAAGGGAGATGGAAGAGAAGATCGCACAACTCAAGCAACAACTACAAATTGAAAAAGAAAATGTGAACCAACAAGCTGCTGAACAAATCTCTCAATTGTAGCAAAATATGGAAGTGTTAAAGATAAGCCATGAAACAAACATTTCTGTAAAGAACATGCAAATTCGAGAATTGCAAGAAGCCATGTAAAAATATGAAGATGTCCCTATTATCGATGAATTCATCAAAGAGGCACTAGAGCTAAATTCCCTTCTATCAAAACAACAAGAGAAATTCTGCCAAAGAATGTGGCATATCACTCCTTATCTAATCACCAGTGATTAGTTAATAGATAAGGCAATTTACTAGAGAACTAAACTTAATGATTTAAATACAATGATCTCAAAATTCATTGAATGGCAAGAAACAAAAGAAGAAAGGAGATCTAATCTGACTGAGATTGAGGAGACACATAAGGACATTCTATTCACGGATTGGGATGCGGGGATCAAGCAAGATGAATTAATTGTGGCGAGAGCAACAAGGGTGGAAAAGAACATAGCAAAAGTAGTAAACCACACATTGCACACCACCAACATGGTGAAAGAAGGTAACCTGAAAATACTACCAGATTTAAATGAATTGCACAAAATTTTGAAGGAAAGAGCAGAAATCCAAAGGGACGCGATTGCAAAGTTAGCAAAGACTGTGTGGGAGGTGTATTGGCAATACCTTGTTAAGCACACAACCAAATCATGACACTCAACTGCTCACTCCATTCAACTCAACGGATGATTCCACTTCTCACAGATGCTATTTTCACAGGACAGGTTAGAACATAGTTTGGGGCACCTCCAAAAGTGAAACCGATGTCCGATATATGCGATTTAAAAGAGAAGATGGCAAAAAAAAAGTCATCGTTATAACGTCTACTCATCAAGTCACTTTTATTTTTAGAGTTAGTTGACTAGTTAAGAGGAAGGTTGTTTGAAGCCTCCTCAATTTTTTGTATAATCGATTTTTGAACATTAGTTAGAATAGTATTGATACCCTTCTCATGCATTTAGAGAAAGGTCCAGAATTTTATGAAAAACATTTGCAAAGAATGCACTTCTGTAAGTTTGTGAATGCCTTGATGAAATTATGGAACATGGTCATTTCTTTTAAATATCAAACTACTTTCGTTTGTTAATGCACTATTGTATACTTGGAAGATAATTTGATCTGAAGAAGGAGTTGATCTATGTCATTAGTTAAATGAGCAGAACTTCACATATATGGTACTTCTATCTTGTGTTTTTAGTTCTGTTTCTGTTTAATTAGTGATAACATTTCATTTTCATGAATTGTATATGAGATATGTTCTTTCTATTATGCGTTAATTGCACTATTGTGTGATGCCTAGTTGAAATTGCTTATTTTCATATATAATCATCAGATATATGCGATATAGTTTATACATTTCTTTGACTAACTATTTAGTAAAAGAAATTAACTTTACAAGTTATCACCTTTGTTTAATGCATGATTTATCTTTATCATCACATGTCAAATATATATCTTTGTAGATCTTATATTGCACATAATACCCGGGTTTATATTAGATTAAGTTAGCTAGATATTTGCATAATAGAATATGCCACTTAGTTATCATTATTCTTACTACAATCGCTTGAAAACCACCCACTCTCATTTTAAAACCCACACTGGGAAACTGGTCCCATTATCCCCAGCCGGAGCCACTAGTTCAAACGGAAAATGAGCTATCTTTAAGGTCCAGACCAGGTGGTTATCCCCCATGTTCGAGTAGTAGAAATCTGAGGCTTCAACATTTTGGCGCTAGAAGGAGGGCCATTCGACTATGAATGGCATATAAACCTAAATATCAATTGAAAAACATTCATAAGAGCCAAAATATGTCTACAACTTCTACACCTTCTAGATGTTGTTCAAATTCTCCTGATCAAAAATCAGAAATTATAGAAACATCTCCCTCATCTCCTGAAGTATTAAGACAACCACCTTCTTCAGATTACACTCTCGATTCTCCCAAAGTTCACTCTTTGATACAGAAATTGGAACAAATATCCATTTCTGTCGAGAAGTTAGAGAGGTTCGAAGCTTCTGAAGAAAGTGTCACTTCCTTATTGCGAGAGACTGGTGTATTAACTAGATTACAAAGTGAAAGACTTGGAGTAACTTCTTTCGAATTTCCCATTCATTCACGATGTAAGAAATTTATCACATCAAGATCTAAATCAGATAACAATGAGATCACTTCACCATTCCATCCATTCACTTCTCCATTCACTTCTACTCAATCTACCTCTTCTCAACAATCCACTTCTTCAATTAGTACTGCTACTAGTAGTACTAACCCAGTTGTAAGTTCTTCACCATCTATACCTATTTCTAGATTGGCCTTCCCATCTTCCCAGTCTCCAACTCAAGTTATTGCTAATCAACCCGCTCAACCTTGGACAAATCCTGGTGTTTTTCTGGTTGCTAATCCAAATATTCTCCCAACAAACCCATAAAAGTGGTTACCTAAGTACAATCATGATGTTGCTCTTCCTAGTGAAAAACATCTAAATAACTTTATGCTAGTCATGAATCTTAATGGAGTTGCACATGAAGATGTTGTAATCAGACTGTTTCTTTATACTTTCTAAGGATTTGCAAGACCTTGGTATTTTTCCCTTCCAGTAGGCTCAATAAGAAACTGGGATACTTTTCAAGATATATTTCTTGCAAAATTTTGTGATGACAGGACTATAACATCCTTAGTTAATGATCTTTCCAACTTAAAAGAAAATTCAAATGAAAGGATCAAAGACTTCAACTCTAGATTTAACAGGTTGTTAAAAAAAATCCCAGCTACCTCTAAACCTACAGTAGATGTACAAATATAATGGTACATATCCTCCCTTCCTTCTAATATCACAATTTTTGTAGATAGAGCCAATAAGTCTACCCTTGTAGAAAACATGAAAGAAGCTTTGTCTGTTGAAAGATGAATTATTGCCTTAGAAAAGAGGTCACAGACAGATGAAACAAAATCAAAGAAAGTAACATTCAAGGATGATTCAAAAAATAAAACCCCAAAGGATCCTTTTGACCTTGAAGGCCTTCAGAAGGCGTTGAAGACCATGTCCAATGAAATGGTCAAAATCAAGAGACAAGTTGTAGAATCATCTACTCCCAAGAAAGCTTTTCGCTGATTTAAAAGAAATCCTTGTTCTGCATCTCATCCACTAAATACTATTTCTAATGCTGAATCTGATCCAGAAACAAAAGAAGATTCACCAACTGAAGAGGAAGTTGAAATTGAAGAATAAGTTAAGCTAAATGGAATGTGGGACTTCATTCTTCTAACAAAAGAGGAAGCACAAGCTATTCCAGTAACTACAAGAAGTAAAAAACCTCTTGATATGTCTACAACAATTCAGAAATAGAAAACTACTACTCCTGTAAAAGAGGACAATAAGTAAGAAAACTAAGACTACTCAATTTGATTCTATTCCACTTGATCCTCCAATTACTTCTAAAACATTGGTAATCACAAATATAGTGTAATATAACATAGTCAAAGATATGAAAAATACCAGAGCAAATATTTCATTACATGAGGTGACTAAACTCAAGAAACAACAAAACATTCTACTCAGAGAGTTAAAAGCAGTTCCTGTAGCCCCTCTACCATCCATCGTAGCCACTCAAGCTGCTTATGATGTGGAAAAACCTCTTTCATCTTCAAACAAAGGAAATCCCTCAAATTTAGTTCTAATAGGTGATAGTTATATTTCTCATACACCTCCATTTCTTCTTACTTATGAGATTTTCAACAGAAATGTCCATAATTGCCTTGTTGATTTAGGAGCCTCTTCAAATATTATGCCAAGAACTGTGTGCACCAAATTAAATATTACACCTCAAAAATATGTTGTTCACATAGTTCAACTAGACAGAACTAAAGTAGAGGTACTTGGAGAAATAACATCAGTTTCAATCAAACTTTCCTCTAATCCAAAAGTTTCGCAGATAATCAATATTCTAGTCATTGATATCCCTGAATTTTATGGTTTAATTCTAAGTAGGGATTGGTCTGAAGAGTTACACAGATACTTTGCAACTGATTGGTCTCACATGTGGTTGCCACACAATGGTAAACCTAACCAAATCAGAGTAGACCGTGAAAAATTCATGAAGTACACAGTCACTGTTCTCGAGGGAAGCAATGAACCTATAGCTTTCACCAATAACATTATTGGAAACTATTCGGATGAGTCATTCTTGTGATCCTTTAATGCTCAAAAATTTCCCTTTCCAGATAATGTTGTCATATCTCAAATATATTTTTTTTCACAAACAAATGCTTCCAAGGGTGTAGATGTAGTTGATAAAGTTGTAAATAATTCACTATTCTGGACTGTTTATTTTGATGGTTCCAAGTTTGAAGATGGTGCAGGTGCTGGATGCATCTTAATTAACTTGCAAGGAGAGAAAACCATGTTAGCTTGCAGGCTTGAATTTCAATGCACTAACAATACTGCAGAATATGAAGCTTTGATTCAAGGATTGTACAAAGCCACTGGCCTTAATGTCAAATATCTGCAAGTATATGGAGACTTTGAAATAGTTATTAAACAAGTAAGAAACACAATCCATTGCATGTCTGGGCATCTCAAACAGTATCAATCTTTAGCCTAGAATCTTACTTCTCATTTCACCACTTTTAACATTTCTTCAGTCCCTAGATTACAGAATGCAAGTGCTGACTTACTTGCCAATGTAGCATCTAGGCTTATACCTTCAGAAGAATTTAGTCCAGATAGATTTTCGATAGAGTTAGTTTTCAGAACATTCATTCCTGATAATGTAACAAATTGGAGAGTGTTTAATAATGATGTTGATATAATCAATTTCCTTACATCAAAAGGATCTTATGAGGAAAAAATCATAGATGAACACGAGCATGACTTGAAAATCAACCATAGATAAGATCGAAATCCAATTCTGAAATCTATAGTCAAAATGGAAGATCTCTATGATTTGAAAGATAGATTTAAGAAGATTACCAACTCCAAGATTCAGAGTTCTACTTTGAGATTTGAAGTGGTAAACCTAATAACAACTGTAAAACCTCAAAATTTCAACCTAGGCCTCGGTTTATCATTTGAAGAAAATATCATTCATTAGGTCGTTGAAAACATATAAACGTGTCTTTGCCTGGGATTATTAAGATCTCAAGACCTATGATACCTCTGTAATTCAACATACCATACCAATGACTTCTAATGACAAACCAATTCAATAGAAGCTCAGAAAGATTCATCCAAACCTTGAAAGTCAAATCAAATCTGAGTTGAACAAACTTCTGAAACAAAAGATAATATTTCCTGTTACACACTCAAAATGGGTATCAAATATGGTTCCTGTCAGGGAAAAGAATGGACACATTAGGATTTGTATTAATTTCATAAACCTAAATAGAGCTTGTCAAAAGGATAACTTTCCTTTGCCTACCATGGAGAAAATATTGCAATTAGTTGCAGGTTCTAAGTTAATGTCTTTTGTAGATGGATTTTCAGGATACAATCAGATTCTTGTACATCCAGATGACAGATTAAAGACAACATTCAGGACCAAGTGGGGAACATATGCTTATCAAAAAGATTCCTTTTGGACTTATCAATGCAGGTGTTACATTCCAACGTGCCATGGATATTTATTTTAAAGGTATAACTAATAAATTAGTTGTTATTTACCTAGATGACATCACAGTCTACTCTAGGAATAGAAACAATAATTTGAATGACCTAAAGAATATCTTTGAAAGGTGTAAGGAATATGGCAGTTCTTTGAATCCAAGCTTCTTGGGTTCATAGTATCCAAGAAAGGAGTTTATATTGATCCTGATAGAATCCAAGAAATTGAGAAGATTCCTCTCCCACATAACAAAAAGACCATGCAATCATTCCTAGGCAATATCAATTTTGTAAAAATATTTGTTCCATATTTCTCATAGATTGTATTACCCCTTCAATCAATGATAAGAAAGAATGTAGTCTTCAAATGAGGTAAATATGAAAGAGAGTCATTTGAGTTAATAAAACAAACCATCATCAATGCTCCTTCTTTAACAACTCTAGACTTTCTCAAACCTTTTGTGTTGTATACTTTTTCATCTGATATATCATATGTAGCAATTTTAACACAGCTAAATTATCAAAGCATAGAAGCAACTATCTCTTTTTTCAGTTCCAATTTATAGGGTGCTAAGTTAAACTACTCAGCTGTTGAGAAACAAGCTTTTGCTGTCTTTAAAACCTTGAAACATTTCAAAAATTTTCTCCTCAAACCTCATACAAAAATAATAGTACCTTACCCTGCAGTAAGACAACTTTTGATTCAAAGAGAAGTGGGGGAGAAAAGAGCCAATTGGGTCACTGCACTTCAAGAATATGATGTAGAAATCCGGTCAACTAAAATTGTTAGGGGCCAAGGTTTTTACAGGATGCTAACTGGAGATTCCCACTTATCAATAGAAGAATACCGAGGTAATGAAGTACAAATATCATAGGTAAGCCTCAATGATGCACAATCATAGTATGTTGATTTGAAGTTTTATTTGAAGAATGGATATGCTCCTATGCATATCAATTACAAAACAAAACATGCTTTAAAGTTGAAATGAAATCAGTACGAATTGATTGATGATGTATTGTTTAGAAAAAATTATGATTGAGTATTATTAATATGCCTTAAGAGATCTGAAGTTGAAATGGTTATGCATGAGTTACATGATGGACCAGATGGAAATCATTTCGAAGGAAACACTGCAACTCATAAAATCTTGCATGCAGGTTATTATTGGCTAACGCTATTGAAGGATGCACGTGACTATGCAAGAAAATGAAAAACTTGTCAAATTGTAGTTGGAAGAGAAAAGAAACTAGCATTCCCTTTGTAGCCAGTTAATATCCAACAACCATTTGAACATTGGGGATTAGATATAATTGGTGAGATTGTTCCTAACTCTTCCAAGCAGCACAAGTACATCCTTACAACTACTGATTATTTCACGAAAAGGGTAGAGGCTATCCCACAAAGGTAGTTAATACAGAAAGTATTACAGACTTTATTGACCAGTACATAATCACCAGGTTTGGCCTACCCACAACTTTAATGTTTGGTAATGCATCTTATTTTTCTGGAAATACTATGGCAGAATTTGCTTTGAGAAGAGGTTTCAAATTAAAGTATTCAACCAACTATTATCCACAAGGCAATGGATTAACTGAATCAACAAACAAAAACCTTATCAGAATCATCAAGAGGACTATAGACCAAAGTCGTAGGAATTGGCACAAAGCATTGACATTTTCTCTTTTGGTAGATAGAATAACACAGAAGGCTTCAATCAATACTTCTCCTTTTGCTTTAGTTTATGGAAAAGAAGCAGTTCTCCCCACAAACATAGCAATCCTATCTCTTGCCCTAGTGCAATTTATCAATGAAAATCCTTCCTCTTCTCTTCAAGCAAGACAATGTCAGATCCTTAAACTTGAAGAAGAATGAGAAAAGGCTAAAGCTACTCATTCCCATCATCAACAATTAGTCAAAGCCTCTTTTGATACAACCTCTACTAGTGATAAAACTTTTAAAGAAGGTGAAATGGTTTTGAAATGGGACAAAACACATGCGAAAAAGGGTAAGCATACCAAGTTCCAAAGACCGTGGCTTAGACCGCTCCAAATCATAGAGAAAATTGGTCAATCAACATTTATTTTACAAAACTTGTCAGGTAAAGTGGATTCCTTGCCCGTTAATGGGAAAATTCTAAAAAAATAATTTTCCTAGAAAGAAACCTCTTCTATTTTTGTATCATATTGTCGTTAAGGTTCTTATGAAAATAAACATTAAAGTATTATTTACTTTTGGCGACTCAAAATAAAATCTTTGATAATATTTTTATTTTTTTGCTTCTATAAGGAGGAAAAGTTAAAGGAATAATTAGAGAATTTGAGTATCAAAATTAACCTTATTTCTTTGGAAAAACTTGACCTTAATAAAAAAACTTGTGCAATGAACAAGCTCTTCTCTTTTTAAAGTATATATGTCTTGTTATCAATCAAGAAAAGAATCTTTAACCTAGTAAGGACTTTCTACAGATGAGTATCTCAAAACTCTATCATTATCATCCAAAACTCTTTAAAAGGTCCAATGATTCACTCGATTTGATATATATTTTATAATATATATATATATATATATTATTAATATATATATATATATATATATAATATATTTTTTTTCACAGTTTAATTCTAAAATATACAAAACTTAAAAGATAATAAGTCTCATTACGAGCTTGTTTACCATGATCATAGGGTAATAATTAAAATGAAATTACCAAAAATGCATATCAAAACAGGGTAATAGCCAATGATCTAATCAATCAAACGAAAAGGGGTCTCATCAATACCTAGCTTGTTCAATTTAGTTACAATTGGTGAATGGCATTTTCATTATTGGGTTACCAAGCCTAGACAATTTCTTTTAAGAAATTTCAAAAGAAAATTACATGAAAAGAAAAACAAGGTCCAAAGATTTTTTTTTTTTTTTTAAAAGAAAATGAATATCATTTTGAATTTTGAAAATTTCTTCAGATGGGACAATGAATCATTGTTTGTTAAAAGATAACCCTCTCAAGGCTATGAATTCCTGCTGAAAGCAGAGGCTCTATTTGTGATAAATGAGAAAACCCAAAAACTAATTTGAAGAAGACACCTACTATATCTCTTTAAAATCTTAGTATTGACTCATGCAAACATTTGTATTTTTATCACTACAAGAGTAAAGTAATTGAATAGATAGATTGAGTGAGCGATTATGATTTTAGAGGAATGTGGTTTAGTATATAACTATTGAAATTATTATCCCTATAACTTTTCTTATTTTGAAATTTTTAGAATTTTCAAAAGATAAATCAGAGATAACTGGTTCTCCCAAGTGAACTGCTAATTGTTGTACTATATAACAACCCCCCCATTCATACGAGTAATAGTTAATATTTGACATATAATTGGGGACCCTTTTTAAAATTTTAGCCTTTGAAAAATAAATGCTAACTCTAGGAAATCACTTTGAAACCCTTATAAAACAAGCCAAGCTTAGGACCTTTATCACAAAATCGCATTTTGCAATTTTCCACATGATAATTATAAACATCTTTAAGAAAATCCTGAAATGCAATGAGGCCCCCCACTGTGATGTTCTAATCGGAATGCCTTGAGAACACACAATCGCACTTCGCAAAGTCGCAAATAAACAATGCATGTCATTGTGTCATCCTTTAAAGATTTACAAAATGCGATATTGTGGTTTTCGCAATCGCATTTTGCATTATCTCTAGGCAACACCATATTACAACGTTTAAAAGTTGCGATGTGCGAATAAAACATGAAGTGTGGGAAATTACTGTGTTCTAATATAATAATGAGTGGTTTGACAGGATAATTAATGTTTAGCAGCCCGAGGAGAGGTAATGCTGTTTCAAGTTATGGCTAGTTAACGTTGAATATCTCGTTCTAAATATTCCCACCATTCAAAGTCATTTCACAACACTTTTAGCCTTAATTTCTCTATATTGTTTGCGTTGATATAACCCTATTTCAGGCAAGCTTCAAAAGACATGTCATTGTGAAAGGTGTTGAAAAAGCAGAAGTACATCAATATAAAGTTTGAGCTATCATAAATGTGACCTATATTCACTGATACAGTTTGTAGCGCCGATGGAGGAGTGACAACATGGGAAGTCATATATAAAAGGTTTGAGGATGTGCATCCTTAATTACTGTCATAAAGGCCATGACTGACTCAATAAAACCTTTAAGAGTCCAATTCAAAGATGTTGCATGTTCCTTCCTTCACAGAATAGGAGCAAGAACGTAAATACTCCCATACACTGATATGATTAGATGGGTGGTAGAAAATATCAGCGTTGAAGACATGCAATTCAGAAACTCGGGGATGGAGCTCATGGGGTCATTGAAAGAAGAAGACTTGAAGCAAATGTATCATATACCCGACGCTCAAGACATATATGACAAGTCATACCTGGCCAACTTCATAAAGAAAAATGAAGAACCTTTCAAGATGATCCAGGGCTAGAGGGTACTGGAGAATAGGTTCAAATATGATCAAACGGGTATGTATCATGTAGCTTCTTTGGAAAACCCCTACAACTATGCAACTTCTATGCTATGTAGGCTATTTAGATTACCTAAGAATACCAAGTTTTCAATAGAATGGATTTCGTTAATTGATGCTTGTGTCAATTCCTACATAATGAAATGGACCAACATACTATCTGATAACCTAGCCACTGCCATCTTCAAGTATCACCAGAGGAGATTCTCCTCCACAGAGAACCTTCCTCCATTTTATTTCAGTGCCTATATCATGGATTCCATCTGTTTTTGCACTAAATTTCCAATCATGGGCTGGAAATGGACTTTGCAGGACCCCTACGCTATCCATCCTAGCCATAAAAAGATTTGGGAATCCCATTATATACCCCATTTTTATAAAGTATGCCATGCTGTTATTTTACCATTGCATCAATTGATTTTTAATAAGAAAGCCCCCATGTTTTCTAAAGATTCCGCTACAGACCTTCTGTAGGAGGCAAGTATTTTGTTGAAGAACGATTTACATACATCAGGGTTTTTGGCAATACAATAGACCTGCATGTCCTCCCTTTGAATGTCTCTGATAAAATATTAGCAAGAGAAATAACCCACTAGATTGTGGGAGAAGGCTTGAACAAGACCCTAAACGATAACAAAAAGTCATTGTGGCCATATTTTCCCATTCGATGTGGTTCCTTTTCGTTAGCAAATTTCAAACATGCAACCAAGGAATCACTAAGCCTAGAGAGCCTTAGGCTCCATACTCTGTCGAAGAGGCAATTCGACCCTGACAAGATAGCACATAATATTAGTACTGCAGTGAAGATTAAGCCCTTTAACCATGAGGCTAATTTTTCTGAAGACCTTTTACAGTCAACTGAATCATTCGAAGAAGTGTTCGAGTGGGCAAGGGCCAATTTGAGTCCTGAATATTTTGAAAGGTTTCAAGAATTCAAAAACAAAAGGCTTGAAATAATTCCATTGCCTTTGTTAAAAGCTGAGGACAAATCTACACCCAGTGTAACTGTCAACAGAGAGGAACCAGATTCTCGCATAGAGTCTCAAGTGGACATAGGGAAAGCACTATATACAGCGAAAGCCCAAGACACCGAGAATACAACGTAATCTAGCAGGAGGTCAGCCGAAAAGCAAGTCATAAGTGACCTAACTAAAGATATCGATTCTAAGATCAGAAGCAGTAGTCTGGAGCTGGAGTGGGATCAATTCAATAAAAAATTACAAGACACTCCTAAGACAACAAATGTCCAAGAAATCACGAAATATCACACTCCTTCGCATACCCAGAAAATTACAGAGCCTGAGTCGATGGATGAGCAAGGGACAAGTTCACAACAGACAAAAATCATTCTTGCTTTACTCACATCGAAAATTGTCCTAAAGGTGACTGCAATTCCTCCTTTAAATGTATTCTACAACCCACTTCACAAGGTTGTAGTAAGGAGATAGAGGAAAAGAAGGAGGATAGATACACCATAGATCCCATCTAGGAATGAGCTGATGGACATAGTTTGTAAGGATATTCCTTCCAATCCAGCTGAAAACTTGACCAGACTGTCATATTCTACTGGGGAATATGCAACTACCACCATGGATAAAGCTATGAAGATATCCATTTTATTAAGGGAGAGGGAAGAGAAGTGATGTGGCCAACCCACGTGGTCCCACGCCAGCACAATCCTTCGCAGTCCTTCGCTGATATTCGGATATGAATATGGTTTGATTGCAATTGATGTGGTAGGTGATTATTAATCAACCCACGGTACTTACCTTGTCCTTGCTGCGACACCTGTCCTCCTCGAAGCTGCCAAACCCTAATCTCACTTACTCCCTTTTCACTTTGTCAATTCGCGCTCATTTGGTCATTTTCACCTCGTCGTTTTGTTGTTCTGTGGTTTTGCTCTGATGCTCGGCTCCGCCTCTGGTTGTTCTATGCTTGTGGTGATACACTATTGAATTTCTGAATGGTTAATGGATAAACAATGTGGTTTGTCACTGTCTTCTCGTCTGTGTATTCGGTTCAGGCTTTACTGGTGAGTTATGGTTCTTTTACTTAGCATTCGGCTTGTTTTTCGTAACTATGCTCAGTCGACTGGTTCTACTTCTGTATTTTCTGTCTGTCCTGGTCATTTGCGTTATAATTTGGTGGTGAATGCTGGTGTTGAGGGTTTCTGGTTTTCCCAGTTGACAATGTGCAGCTCGTTGGTCTGCGACCTGGTCTTTCTCCGGCACTCGGCTTTGTGCTCAGGTAATCACTTGTTCCCTACTATATTTCATTGTTTTCTATTCGAGCTGTGGCTAACAATACTCGGCCCCTCCGTGGTCAGGGTCTCACTTCGTTTCGGTGAGTTGTGGACTCGGTTCACTTTCAGGTATGGCTCTCCTCTTTAGCCATACACGGCTTTTTTTCTTGCTAATTCGTTTCTAGCTTTACGGCATTGTTTCTGGTTCGAGGGTGTTGTTCTGGTGACAAACCCTAACTTAACCCTTCTGTGATGGTTGCAGGTGACCGGTTCCGTGGCTCTCGCAAAGGTTTCGGTCGATATTTCTCAGGTAGCTCTGTTCTTATCTTAGTTGATTTCGTGGCTCTTCGTTTTTACTGTGTCTACTTGTGTCTGTGGTCTGTATGTCGGATGCCTCCGTGGCTCTCTGTCCTTACTGTAGTTACTTGCGTCTGTATGATGAATAGTTGTTGCGTCTAGTATTTGGGCTGCTCCAACCCGTAGCCGTAGTTTGGAGGGTTGCTGTAGGTTCTGTTAGTTGGTGGTTTGGTTCAACAAACCCTCGTCGCATAGTTCATTCATGTAATTTAAATTCTACAAGCCTGCAATGTATTATATAGGGATATGTAATCTATGCTTAAATTTGATGCTGTGGCTTACCCGGTTTCGACTGTGGGTCGTTGTGTTTTTCGACACTGTTCATTACTTCTCGCCTGTTGCTCCCTCTCGGCCTCGGCTCATCTGTAGACTTGTGGTATTGTGAATATCGGTCGCTGTATTTGCCTGCAACGAATTGATTATGCAATAATATATATGTAAACTTTTTGTGAGTCTCTGTCACTGTGTTTGCCTGCAACGAATTAATTGTACAGAAATGTATATATGAATTTCTAATACAGAGGACTTATATATTCTCGTCGTATGTCTATTTGTGCATAGAATTTAGATGAAGGAAGTTTGATATATATTTCTCTATTTCTCTTTCAAATTGTTTAGCTGCTGAACCCCCCTGGGTTATGTTGTCTGTCCTTTTATACAATAGTTACAGGCAGTTAGATAACTGCAGATAGTTATTCTTTACAGTTTGTCAGATAGTTATTCCATTACAATTTGCCTGGCAGTTACTATAAACTTACTTTACCTATCTATTCGTTTGTTTACTTTATCTCCGTGGTTCCACAAGGGTTTGCTATTTACATTGCTTATTGATATTAATCTAATTCTAACAACTATAATTAAGACCTGTCGCTACAGTAAAGTAAAATAAATAAAATTTAACTAACAGAATCTAATGCTGTAGTTGACTTTGGAAGAAATTAAATAAAAACGTAAGAACTCTGACAGACTTGCTGTCCATTTGTCGAACTGTTCATCCTTCCCAATCTTCTTCAAAAACTTTGTCCGCCCTTTCTCAGTCTTCACCCTGTCGACCAGATGCTCCTGCATCAGGCTGCCGGGGTAAAAGAGAGATCTCATGGCTCCGTTCCATGAGTTCCTCCACCGAGTAGCCCGCCTTCCGAATCTGTGTCTCGTCGAGCCAGGAACTGTCCTCCATTGGACGGTCCTTCCACTTGACGAGATAACGCAGATACTCCTTCCTGCGTGTCTTCTTGGCTACCTGTGTGCTGATGATTCCTTTGATTTCATGGGTCTTGACCGATGGTAACTGTTTCTTCCAAAGACTGCTCTCGAACTGGGTGTCCTGTTGTGACTGTACCATTCTTTTGTCTTTCGCCTGGGCATGATATGGGAACAGGTCTGCCACGTTGAATATGGGTGATATACCTATATTAGGTGGCAGCTGAATTTCATATGAATTCGCTGAAAAACTTGCGAAGAATTTTGCATGGGCCGATTTTCTTAAACTTTAGTTTGTTATACGTACCCTTAGGAAACCGTTCCCGACGCAAATGCGCAAGGACTTCGTCTCCAATCTCAATATGTACCTCACGCCGTTTTATGTCTGCATGCTGCTTATATTTCTGCGTGCTGTCCTGTAATCTCAATTTAACTTTCTCGTGCAGTTCGCTCATTGCTTCGGCAAAATATTCCCCGTCTGCACTCCTCCTTTCTAGCTGTCCTAAATCGCGTAATTCATGTACTCCCCGCGGATGCATACCATATAAGATTTGGAATGGGCTGAGACCGGTGCTCCGATTAGGCGAATCGTTATAAGCGAATTCTGCCTGGGCAAGAGCTCGATCCCGCAATCGCGAGTTTTCCCCTGTCAAGCTTCGCAACAAGTTGCCCAAACTCCTGTTCACTACCTCTGTCTGTCCATCAGTCTGCGGGTGATACGAAGAACTGAAATTTAACTGTGTGCCCAGCTTTTTCCACAGGGTGCGCCAAAAAAGCCCTGTAAATTTTACATCCCTGTCTGAAACTATAGTTTTTGGTAAGCCATGTAATCGAACTACTTCTGTGAAGAAGAGATGTGCCACGTTTGTGGCGTCGCTAGTCTTCCGACACGGAATGAAATGAGCCATCTTTGAAAATCTATCCACCACCACCATCACTGAATCATATCCCCGTTGCATTCTAGGCAATCCTAGGACAAAGTCAATGCTAACTGAATCCCATGGCCTGCTTGGAACTGGTAGGGGCATGTATAATCCAGTATTCTGGCTGTGCCCTTTCGCCAGTTGGCATATTTTACACCTGGTTACATACCTCTGTACGTCCCGACTCATTTTCGGCCAGTAATAAAAATGTCCTAGCTGTTCCAATGTTTTATCAATGCCAAAATGTCCTGCTAAACCTCCACTATGTTTCTCTTTTACTAGATTTTCCCTCATCGAACAATCCGGAATACATAGCTGTCCACCTCGAAATAACAATCCTTCCTGTAAATTAAAA
>APFE030240540.1:125055-193982 GCA_000404065.3 Pinus taeda | reverse complement strand
GGCATAACCAGCCATTCGTATAGTCCTTCGTTGGTCTTGAAGGCTGTCTTCCATTCGTCTCCTTCTCTAATTCTGATCTGATGATACCCACTTTTCAGATCGATTTTTGTAAAATATGCTGCCCCACTAAGGCAGTCCATCATGTCATCCATCCTAGGCAAGGGAAACCTGTATCGGATGGTGATCTTGTTTATAGCCCGCGAATCTGTACACATTCGCCACTCTCCACCCTTCTTGGGCGCAAGGACTGTAGGTACTGCACAGGGGCTTAAACTCTATCTGATCAGTCCCTTATCTAACAACTCCTGCACTTGTTTGCATACTTCTTCATTGTCCTTTGGACTCATTCTGTACGCTGCCTTGTTCGGTAAGCTTGCTCCTAGTATAAAATCGATGTGATGGCTGATGCTCCTTTTAGGAGGCAACTTATCAGGTAATTCATCAGCCGCAATGTCTTGAAATTCTTCTAACAGCTCTCATATTTCCCTAGGCAATTCTGATTTCTCTAGGTTCAGTAATACTGGCTTCATCCTCCTCACAACTGCAAAATTAATTTCAATTTCATCAATCTGCTTTATGAACTGTTTTCCTCCCATTAATAATGCCTTTGTTCCACTTGATTCTGCTAAATCTTCCTCTTTAATGGGTACGAGTGTGTGTTTGACCCCATCCTTCGTAAACTTATAACAATTAGTTTTCCCATCGTGTGTCACCTTCCTATCATACTGCCATGGTCTTCCGAGCAGTATGTGGCACACGTCCATGGGCATAATATCGCAGACCACTGTATCGTGGTATTTGCCAATGCGAAACTCTACCTCGCACTGTTCGTCAACCAACAGCTGGTGGCCTTTCTGCAGCCACGACACCTTGTAAGGTGTGGGGTGCTTCAGCCGCTTCAACCCCAGTTTTTCCACCATCTCAGTGGCAACCAAGTTATCTGTACTCCCGCTGTCTATTATCACCTTGCAGCATTTCCCATGTGATTTACAGACTGTCTGAAACAGTGACTTCTACTGTGTTGGTTCAGCCACTTCCTTGGTTGGCTTTAACAACACTTTATTCAAAAGCAATGCTTCTCCCGTTTCTGCCATATCTTCCACTTCCCGTGGTTGCGCTTCAGCTTCTTCAGGCTGAATCATAAATGTTCCTCTCTGACCTGTCTGCTCAACTTCTGGACATTCAAAGGATCGATGTCCCCATTTTTGACACCTGTAGCACTAGAAACTAGTCCCCCTTTCGCGGCCATTCCCTCTTCCTCGCTGATATGACCGACCTCCTCTGGTGCTGTCTCCTTTGTCTGCTGTCCCTGAAGTTTTTGAGCTGCTGCCTTCTTCACTGTTCGCAGCACTCTTTCCTCTTCCGTAGGACTATCCTCGTCCTCTACCATTCCCTCTCCCTCTCTTGTTATTCTGCTTCCTATTAATTTTCTCTTCAGCCTTCACAGCACTCTGAAAGGCTTCTTCAATACTTCGGGGAGAAAGAATGCTAATTTCATCCAGGATCTCCATCCTCAAGCCATTGACATACCTCGCTGTCTTTTCTGGAGTCTCATCCGTATAAACAGCACGTAGATTTACCCGGTAGAACTCTTCCGTGTACTCTTTGACAGTCATACCCTTCTATCTAAAATTCTGTACTCGCCGACATAGTTCGACCTGGTAATCTTTAGGCAGAAATCTGCCCTTCAGTTTCGCTACCATCCTTGACCATTTTCGTATGGGTAATTTGTTCAGTCTTTTTCTGTCTGCTTGGACATTATCCCACCACAAGAGGGCATGTCCCTTCAACTTAGTAGCAGCGAACTTGACTCTCTTATCCTCCTTAACTTCCTCATTCTCGAAATATTTATCTAGTTCGCTTATCCAATCTAGTAGGATATCAGCAGACAGACTGCCATCGTAATTTGAAATCTCTGTTTTTGGTTTGCTGCTGGCTAATAAAATTGAACGCAGCAGTCTCAATTCTGGAGCTTCTTCATCAGACCCGTCTGCAGCAGCTACCGCTTCTTCCTCACTGTCATCTCCCAGTTCCGGGTCTCTTCGTCTACCCGCTTCCACTGCTTCCAAGCGAGCTGTAAGAACTCTGATCTGTTCTCTTAATCCTTCATCCGCTCCCCTACGTGCACCTCTTCCACGTCCTCGTCTTGGCGCTTGTCCTTTTGCCATCTTCCTCTAAATAATAATTAAAAAAAAACTTCTCTGATACCAATTGATGTGGCCAACCCACGTGGTCCCACGCCAGCACAATCCTTCGCGGTCCTTCGCTGATATTCGGATATGAATATGGTTTGATTGCAATTGATGTGGTAGGTGATTATTAATCAACCCACGGTACTTACCTTGTCCTTGCTGCGACACATGTCCTCCTCGAAGCTGCCAAACCCTAATCTCACTTACTCCCTTTTCACTTTGTCAATTCGCGCTCATTTGGTCATTTTCACCTCGTTGTTTTGCTGTTCTGTGGTTTTTCTTTGATGCTCGGCTCCGCCTCTGGTTGTTCTACGCCTGTGGTGATACACTGTTGAATTTCTGAATGGTTAATGGATAAACAATGTGGTTTGTCACTGTCTTCTCGTCCGTGTATTCGGTTCAGGCTTTACTGGTGAGTTATGGTTCTTTTACTTAGCATTCGGCTTGTTTTTCGTAACTATGCTCAGTCGACTGGTTCTACTTCTGTATTTTCTATCTGTCCTGGTCATTTGCATTATAATTTGGTGGTGAATGCTGGTGTTGAGGGTTTCTGGTTTGCCCAGTTGATAATGTGCAGTTCGTTGGTCTGCGACCTGGTCTTTCTCCGGTGCTCGGCTCTGTGCTCAGGTAATCACTTATTCCCTGCTATAGTTCATTGTTTTCTATTCAAGCTGTGGCTAACAATACTCGGCCCCTCCGTGGTTAGGGTCTCACTTCGTTTCGGTGGGTTGTGGACTTAGTTCACTTTCAGGTATGGCTCTCCTCTTTAGCCATACAAGGCTTCTTTTCTTGCTAATTCGTTTCTAGCTTTACGACATCGTTTCTGGTTCGAGGGTGTTGTTCTGGTGACAAACCCTAACTTAACCCTTCTGTGATGGTTGCAGGTGACCGGTTCCGTGGCTCTCGCAAAGGTTTCGGTCGATATTTCTTGGGTAGCTCTGTTCTTATCTTAGTTGATTTTGTGGCTCTTCGTTTTTACTGTGTCTACTTGTGTCTGTGGTCTGTATGTCGGATGCCTTCGTGGCTCTCTGTCCTTACTGTAGTTACTTGTGTCTGTATGATGAATAGCTATTGCGTCTAGTATTTGGGCTGCTCCAACCCGTAGCTATAGTTTGGAGGGTTGCTGTAGGTTCTGTTAGTTGGTGGTTTGGTTCAACGAACCCTCGTTGCACAGTTCATTCATGTAATTTAAATTCTACAAGCCTGCAATGTATTATACAGGGATATGTAATCTATGCTTAAATTTGATGTTGTGGCTTACCCGGTTTCGACTGTGGGTCGTTGTGTTTTTCGACACTATTCATTACTTCTCACCTGTTGCTCCCTCTCGGCCTCGGCTCATCTGTAGACTTGTGGTATTGTGAATATCGATCGCTGTATTTGCCTGCAACGAATTGATTATGCAATAATATATATGTAAACTTTTTGTGAGTCTCTGTCACTGTGTTTGCCTGCAACGAATTAATTGTACAGAAATGTATATATGAATTTCTAATACAGAGGACTTATATATTCCCGTCGTATGTCTATTTGTGCACAGAATTTAGATGAAGGAAGTTTGATATATATTTCTCTATTTCTCTTTCAAATTGTTTAGCTGCTGAACCCCCCTGGGTTATGTTGTCTGTCCTTTTATACAATAGTTACAGGCAGTTAGATAACTGCAGATAGTTATTCTTTACAGTTTGTCAGATAGTTATTCCATTACAGTTTGCCTGGCAGTTACTATAAACTTACTTTACCCGTCTATTCGTTTGTTTACTTTGTCTCCGTGGTTCCACAAGGGTTTGCTGTTTACATTGCTTATTGATATTAATCTAATTCTAACAACTATAATTAAGACCTGTCGCTACAGTAAAGTAAAATAAATAAAATTTAACTAACAAAATCTAATGCTGTAGTTGACTTTGGAAGAAATTAAATAAAAACGTAAGAACTCTGACAGACTTGCTGTCCATTTGTCGAACTGTTCATCCTTCCCAATCTTCTTCAGAAACTTTGTCCGCCCTTTCTCGGTCTTCACCCTGTCGACCAGATGCTCCTGCATCAAGAAGGTAGCGCAACTTGAGCAATAGCTGCAAATTTAAAAAGCAAATGTGAACCAACATGCTGTTGAACAAATCGCTCAATTACAGCAAAATATGGAAGTGTTAAAGATAAGCCATGAAACAAAGAGTTATGCGAAGAACATGCAAATTCAAGAATTCAAAGAAGCCATGGCAAAATATGAAGATGTCCCTATTGTCGATGAATTCATCAAAGAGGCACTAGAACTAAATTCCCTTCTATCAAAATGACAAGAGCAATTTTGCCAAAGAATGTGGCATATTGCTCCTTATTTGATCGCCAGTGATTAGTTAATGGATAAGGCGATTGAACAGAGAACTGAATTTAATGATTTAAATAAAAGCATCTCAGAATTCATTGAATGATAAGAAACAAAAGAAGGAAGGAGAGCTAATCTTCCCAAGATTGAGGAGACAAATAATGACATTCTATTCACGGATTGAGATGCATGGATCAAGCAAGTTGAATTAGCAGTGGCAAGAGTAACAGGGGTGTCAAAGAACATAGTAAAAGCAGTAAACCACACTTTGCATGCCACCAACTTGGTGAAAGAAGGTAACCTGAAAATACTTCCAAATTTAAATGACTTGCACAAAAGTTGGAAGGAAAGAGCGAAAGGCCAAAGGGAAGGGATCACAAAGTTAGCAAAGGCTGACTAGGAGGCGTATTGGCAATACCTTGTCAAGCCACACAACCAAATCATGATCCTCAACTACTCACTCCATTCAACTCAATGGATGATGCCACCTCTCATAGATGTTATTTTCGCAGGACAGGTCAGAACACAGTTTGGGGCACCTCCTCAAGTGAAACCAATGTCCAATATATGTTATTTAAAAGAAAAGCTAACAGACATCAAGTGATCGTTATAACCTCTGCTCATCAAGTCACTTTTATTTTTAGAGTTAGTTGACTAGATAAGAGGAAGGTTGTTTGAAACCTCCTCAATTTTTTGTATAATCTATTTTTGAACATTAGTTAGAATAATATTTATACCCTTCTCATGCATTTAGAGAAAGTTCCAGAATTTTATCAAAAACATTTGCAAAGAATGCACTTCTGTAAGTTTGTGAATGCCTTGATGAAATTATGGAACATGGTAATTTCTTTTAAATATCAGACTACTTTCTTTTGTTGATGCACTATTGTATACTTGGAAGATAATTTGATCTGAAGAAGGAGCTGATCTATGTCATTAGCCAAATAGAAGAACTTCACATATATGGTACTTCTATCTTGTATTATTAGCTATGTTTCTGTTTAATTAGTGATAACATTTCATTTTCATGAATTGTATATGAGATATGTTCTTTCAGTTATGCAGTAATTGCACTACTGTATGATGCATAACTGAAATTATTTATTTTCATATATAATTCTCATATATATGCGATATAGTTTATACATTTCTTTGACTAACTATTTAGTAAAAGAAATTATCTTTACGCATTATCACCTCTGTTTAATGTGTGATTGATCTTTATTATCACATGTCAAACATATATCTTTTTAGATCGCATATTGCACAAAATACCCGGGTTTATATTAGATTAAGTTAGCTAGAGATTTGCACAATAGAATACAGCACTTAGTTATCATTATTCTTACTGTAATCACTTGAAAACCACCCACTTTCATTTTAAAACCCACACTGGGAAACTGGTCCCATTATCCCTAGTTGGAGCCACCACTTCAAACGGAAAATGCACTACCTTTAAGGTCCAAACTGAGTGGTTATCCCCTATATTGGAGCAATAGAAATCTGAGGCTTCAACACTTATTGAGTTGAATATGAGTTGTTACTCAAAAACTTCAATCTTTTTAAAGTTAGTAATAATTAATTGCATTTTAATTTAAAAGTAATATACCCTTTGCAATAATTATATAATTGAGTTAGTATTTCTTCACACATATTATAATCATAATGTAATGCAAATAATCAACAAATCATTTAAACAACAATAAATATTAATTAAATATCACAAATTATTAATCTAATTCCAATGTTCCATTAAATTCCACTTCTTAAACAACAACGAATATTAATTAAATATCATAAATTATTAATCTAATTCCAATGTTCCATTAAATGACATTTTTTAATGCAAATTAAACTTTGACCATCTAAAATTAACAAATTGTTGGGAAATATAGACTATTAGATGTTTTTACTTTCAAATAATATAATGCAAAAGACATTAATAATAACATTCATAAACTTTATGTTCAAAAATAATAAAGATTTTCTTAAATATTCTTTTCCCAAAATTAAAAAGATAGCACCACCCAAACTGCTATCCACAAATAAGATCAGATTTTCTTAAATACTCTTTTCCCAAAATTAAAAAGATAGCACCACCCAAACTGCTATCCACAAATAAGATCAGGAAGTAAATCACACCATTCCAATACAACTTTCAACTCAATCACCATCTAAAACAACCATACAACTCTCAAATAAAATATACTCGCAAAAAGTTCCAACCCATAATAAATAACTACTTTCCTCCTAAACCATAATAACATTCAAGAATAATAATTTTTTTCTTAAATATTCTTTTCCCAAAATTAAAAAGATAACACCACCCAAACTTATATCCACAAATAAGATGAACAAATAAATCACACCATTCCAATACAACTTTCAACTCCATCACTATCTAAAACAACTACACAATTTTCAAATAAAATATACTCACAAAAAGTTCCAACCCATAACACATAACTACTCACCTCCATAAATAGGTTTGGGAGAAAAGTAGAATTAAGTTAACCACTCAAGTGTTATTATAACATTATAACAAAGTCACATCGCTATCTCTGGACCAAAAACCTTAAAATATAATACACTAATATATTTATTTAGAGTAATTAGAATGCAATATTTAACTCTCCAAAACCATAATAACTTTAGGTTCAATTAAACTTAGGCATGAGTTCCCTTTACTTGGGAATGTAACCATTTCCAATGATACCAATGGGTTAATTGAGTTACTCTCAACATCTAAATAAGGTCACTATAGGTCTATTAACATAACTATAATCAAACATCATAAAGGTTTGATTAACATTTTTAGATGCTTTTTACATTTTACTATTAATAATAGAAGATAAGGCAATAAATGAGATCAACTTGTTGCTCATGGATATGGTCTGTTATGTGAGTCGTAGTATTCCAGTGGCAAGAAGTCAGTGGTTCTACCCCTGCATCATATCAGATGGGTAGCTGGAAGAAAGTAAAGAACAACTTGGTTAGGGATTCATAGGTTGCATGGGACCTAGAAGGCTTATCTATGTACCACTTTGTCGCATCCCTGATGAGGGTGCAATGAAACAAATGAAGCCTAATGGTATCATCAGTGATGACGTTGGATGAACATCACAAATGAAATGACATGACATGGTTGGAAGGATCTTTGCTTGCATGCCCTTTGAATTTGGGGATATATGAGGGGGCATTGGTGGGCATAGATGGCCAATCGGGATCATGTGCAACGCAATACACATCATATTTATTAAAAATATTAATTTTATAGGTAATTAAAATAATATATGAGTGAATGATATTTTAATTTCTGTGAGACTAAAAATAGTTTATATGATTACTAATTTTCTTGTTCGTTTTCTCACTTAAATTAATGATAGTCTATAGGATTACTATTTTTTTTTTTTTGCAATTTAATCTTTTTCTTACTCAAATTGATAATACGTTGACCTAACTTTACAAAAATTTCCTCACTGAAAAACAATGCCAAAAAAATACTAACACGCTACCATAACTATTCATAATATATTTAAAAATCTGACATTTCAAAATAAAATATTTTCGCGATTCCAATTATATATATATATATATATATAAAATATAATAGGTTCAAAATACATTTAAAACTAACAAAAACATTTAAAACTAATCATACAGATAAAAGATTACAAACTTTCATTTCAAAAATTTATAGACCTTGAAACCAAGCATCATACAATTTTGAATTCTATATTTAGTTGTTCACTTTGAAACCCATCAACTAGGGCCACATGACCAAATTCATTCACGTGGAAGACTGTAGGGCCTTTATGGGGCTAGATTTTCTAGACAACCATTCATATTTATTAGTCCTCGTGTATGTGCAAGGATACCTATGCAACTATCAAGAAGTGAAAAAAATACAATGTTGAGTCTTTTTTTGCAAATTAAATTTGAGTTATCAAATATTTTAAATATAAAAATATAAAAATTGATTTATTAGTTGATTTTTAACTAATTAAATTTAATAATTAAAATAAACATAATTTTTTTCCTATGTATCGTATTAAAAATAATTATTACATTTTCCTAATATTGAAATGATATACTTTTTCAATTTATTTGTGTAATATTTATGAAAGAAAAATTATTTAGAATTATTATAATAATAAATAAAAAGTTACTTAAAATTTCGATCTATTGTAGGGTATTAAATATTTTAATTTTAATTCCATGTCATGTATTAAGAAATTTGATTTTTTGATGTTTTACAAATCTGAGTTTAAGATAAATAACTAGTCTAATTTTTTGAAATATTGTCATATATTTATTTTTAATTTTTAATAATGTTATATTATGTGACAACATCTCCCTCATATTGAGCTAGAGACAATCTCACTAATCTTGGTGTAAAGATTAACAGTGAGTAGTTTTAAATCTTGAATTAGTTAATGATAAATGAAGGCATACCCTAAAATATCGTAGTGTTTCTCTACTAAATATAAGTCTTGTTTGTATTCATGTTTGTATTATGTTCATACATTCTTCGAGTTCTATGACACGAGTTGAAATGCCAAACTTAAGCTTGTTTTATGGTACTATGGTAATTATCTATGACACGAGTTGAAATGCCAAACTTAAGCTTGTTTTAAGGTACTATGGTAGTTATGTTTTTATTAATATACTATATGTTTGATTAATAGTTAAGTTTTTTTTCCCAAGAAAAAATCTTACTTTCTATTTCTGTACAAAATTGAAAGTACATTCCAAAGATGGGTAGTCTACATCATAATAAACTATAGGATTTCTACAATATTACTTGTCTTTTTAGAGAGCTTCAAGTATGTTATAACTAATGAAATATAATACACAACTGATAGAAATATAACTTCCAAATATGATCTAGATAATGGCCAAAAGTAAACATAATTTTACTGGGATAAGCAGGTCATCTAGGGATATTTTTCCTAACTTTGCGTTGAATAACTTTTCATTTCTAGCTGTTATCTTTTAGCCGTTGAGTCATGGATTCTCTGCCCTCTCTATATAATGTGCTAAATGAGATCTGCTCTTTCAACTTGTCCTGACGATGAACCACACTGGATGGTTCGAAACGCGTCGACATAAGTTTTTCTATGTGATTTTCGCCGAAGATTCTTCAAAAAAAAATTGATATGGATCACAGAAGTCTAAGTTCAATAATTGAATCCAATATCGGTCAAACTGGTGGTGTTGGAAAGAGGACACAAAAATCTACCACAAGGCAAAATTTCAGACCTTGGGAGGCCAAAATTCCAGGGATACAACAGTTTCAAGATCAAGCTCCAAAAAGAAAATAAAAATAAAAATGAGTGTAGTTTTTAAATTTTCATAACTTTTGTTTGAAAAATTAGTTTGAAGTTATTCAAAGGGAATAATCAAGCATATATATCATTATTTATTTCCAATATGTCTCACAAAAAAATTTGGATACTCTCAGTAAACAACCATAAATCTATATTATGACACATGAAGAAGATGAAGAAATGCAACATGATATATCAAAATTACAAGACCAAGTGCAACAAATTTTTCCTCTCGCGGAGTAACAAAAAATGAATTGGAAGCTAATATGAATGGTTTTAAGAAAGACATGGAAGGTTTTGAGGATGGTTTAAAAATAGAAATGAAAAGGGACATGTAAGGTTTGAAGGATAGTTTAAAAGAAGAAATGGAAGGTTTGAAAAAAGGTTTGACAAAGTTGCTACAAGTAATGATTTAGAAGGCGATAAGGTATTTCACTAAACTCACAATGAGAACACAAGGAATGCAAATCATGATTTTAGAGACTCTAATTTGGGGTTGAAGGCTAACTACATTCTAAAGATTGATATTAGTAAGTTTGATGAAAAGGATCTGGTAACATAGATACTATAGATGGAGAAATTCTTTTATCTACATGATGTGCCACACACACAAAAGGTACACATTGCATCTTTATATTTAAAACCCAATCAGTTCGTGTGAAATCGATGGATTTGTTCTTGTAAATCAATTGTCACTTGGATAATTTTCACGTAGGAATTGTTAGCAAATTATGAGGATACAAAGAACATTACCTTCTTTAGCTAATTGATAAATTTCAAACAAAAGGGGTCCATGGTGGAGCACATTGAGGACTTCTAAAGATTGAATATCAAGGTAACTGATACTCGAGATGAGCATATGATTGATGTTCCAGAAGAGAATATGATTGATGTCTTCATAGGTGTTGAAATTAGGGTATCGTTGGGGAGAATTTCAAATTTCCCCAAAAAAAGATCTCAATGTGGTAAAAAGGAAATATTATTTAATATGGCATTGGGCAAGCAATTAAAGAAAGATAACCTATTATTTTTTGAGATAAATTTGAATCTCAAATATTCCCTCCATTTCAAAGTTGGCTTGAGCAAAGGTTATGACAAGGAATTTGTATTGATCTATATAAAAGGAACCTATTACATCTCAATGGATAATCGAGTAAGGGTTTGGACAAAAATCACATTATTCTATAATGGTCTCTCATCAATGGCTCTCTCTCTATAATTTTTCTGCACAACTTTCAATCTTCTGTTGACTTGCTTTAGCGCCTATATTTCTGAGGTTTTGGATGGAACAAATTATCTCACAACTTGATTGCACTTGGCTAGTATCTCTTACACAATTCGACATCAGAAGATCTCTCGCTCATTGACTTGACTTTGACAACTTGGATGGTTTGATGAAAAATGGCATTTTGTTTTGAGGATTTTCGGATGGCACATATATCTTTCTCAGAGTTTAAAATGGCTCATTTTTTATGAGCTTTTCATCTGGAACAAATATCATGAGTCTCTCAAATGGCTACAAGATCTCTCTATGGCTTGTCAATCTTTATTTATAGCCCTTGGATCTCTGTAATAATAGATGCCCTAGTCTCATGCTGGCAGATCTGTAGCTTGTATGATGGCTTTTATTCATTGTATTTATGGTGGCTCATTACAGTTGTGATTAACATTTACACGGCCCATTATTCTTAAGTTCTAAGACTTGCAGTGATAAGATTCCCGTGGCTCGGTGCTTCTAGGTTTGGCACTCTCTAAGTCTACATGGCACATGGCTCGGTTCAACATTGTAGAGATATCAAGATTATATCTCATAGGCACAAAAATTATGTAATCAAAGGCTCGATTCATTTCTTGATTGTATCACATCTATTTGTGACAAATGTAGTATTCGTGGCTTGTTCTCATGGTGGAAGTTGTATGGTTTGTTCTTCTGGCATCGAACAACAATATCAATTGCATTGTTATGATATAACTTGTGTGTTCAATAAAATAGCATCACCTATATATCTTTATCAGTGGATTTTCTATACTTATAATACCACTATTTCTCATCAAGATATCACAATGCATCTGGCATATATCTAAGATGCGCCACAATTATTCACTGTGTCATGGCATTGCAATGGTATTATTAGTTATATATATATTTTCTAAGTAAGATTAATTCTATTAAAAAAGAGGAAAAATATTTACATAAAGACCGAAGTCAGTACACTGCTCTGATAAGAGACATAATTTCCAAGAAAAAACAAGTAAGGAAACCAAGTGCAGAACCCATGCATGGGACTGGGATGATGCTCTTGTGGAACTCCCTAGAGACCCAAACAACAAAAAATAGAGGAAGTCCATAGCCTAGTTACCATAGTAAACTTTCCCGAAGTAAGCCATTACATAACCAAAAAAGACAAACCAACATCGGCGAGAGCAAGCTAATCAACATGTTGTTCTTCCACAATTCGGCACCAACCGAATTCTGGCTCATCTGCAGCAGGAGTGGTGATCTGATCAGAAGGACTGTGATCTACTGGCAACATCTCTGCATCCTGAGTGCTGCAACCTGGGGCATCCTGTACATGTTGCGACGCCACTCCAATTCCAAGCTAAATTGCAGAAGAAGGACCAATGACTGCCCCTGAGCCTCCTGGATGAGAATCTGATTCCTCCATCTGAGTTGTCTCATAGAAGACCACGGATATGTGGGTTGTTATCTGAGGCCGATGCAGGGAGCTGTTGAAAGAGAAAATGGAAGAGCCTGTTGAGGAGGGAGGCCCACGGTAGTGACTAGAGGCATGACACCGCCCTCGCCTGCTTCGAGTGCCAGGATAATGACCGGTGAACAGTTCACTGGTGGGGGCAGAAGAATCTGAAGAAGAGCTAGACGGAGCGCACCGAGGTTGGCCTCTACGGCACCCCATTCTCTGACGAAGACGAGCCACCGAAGAAGGAGCGATGGATAGGTTGCAGACAGGCTGAGCAATGGACCCAAGATCAAGCCAGTGGCGAGTGGAACAACAAAGATGCGGAGACTCAGGAGAGAGCCTTCGAATACTAAGCGCAAGCGGGAGCCTGCGAGCCACCTTTGAATTGCCCAGACCAGTCTCCCTCCCTCCCAACTCAAAGACCAGGCAGAAGACAAAACGGTTGATCAGGGGGACAAAAGCTGTGAAGGAATTTCTCCAAAGCCACCTACCAAAGCCAAAGGCCAGAACAGAGACCAAGAGATGATAAACCGACACGAGAACCTCTAAAATGAAACCCAGAACCCCCCAATGGAAAGAGATGAGCCGAAGGAGCTGCCCTTGGAAGGCCGAACAAAGCTTCCTCATTAAAGGCAAAGAAACTACAGAGAGAACCGGAATTTGAACAGAGGTGAGGGGATGAGCCCAAAGAAACAACTCACAAGGCTTCAACACAAACACAGGGTAGTGCCACTCCTTAAGCTTGCCAGACCTTTCTCGGAAAACCACATTCATAACTGCTGCATTGATGATCGTCGTCATCTCTTGCAGGTAGCAGCGTGCGGAGGGAGGATCCATTGCAGAGGACAAAAAGAATGAGCCCGAACCACTTGACGGGAGAATGTAATGACTCGCCTTGCGCACATGCCAGGCGCTCTTCCCTTCACCTGTATTTAACACATCGTATTGGATGGGCAGGTGTTGAGCTACCTCGCCCCACCCCAGTCCTATCATGTTGAATGCCGCGTCAGTCACCCGCATCTAGGGGAGTTGCATCTTTTTAAACTAGAATGTTGCATTTATGGTCTTGATCATGATTTTGAATGATGTCTATGGTGCCAGAGAGCATAGTGTGCCTTGCTTCCACTCCCAAATTAGCAAGGAGATCCGCAACATTGTTGCCATCCCTCTTGACATGATTGAAAATAATGGCTTGGTTGTTGTGGAGATGTTGTTCTATGGCTTCCAGCATGGCCTCAAGCCTCCAGCTATTAGCTATTTTCCTCGCATGAGTCCCATTTTGAAGTTGTTTAGCCATGTTGATGAGAATTTTCAAATCGCCTTCCATTTCCAGGGGTTGTAAATTGAGATCCCTGGATAGGAGAAGCCCTTGCGAAAGCCCCTCCAGTTCCGCCAAGTTGTTAGTATTCCAACCTATCTTCCCAAAGTAAATATGGATAGGAGAGCCTTCATGGTTTCTGAAAATACCCCCAAATCCTGCATTTCCAGGATTGCCCTTGGAAGCGCCATCAAAATTGAGCTTGATTGTGTTCTTTGGGGGAGGAGTCCATGAGTCCTTTTTACTGTTGTTGCGCACAGACGGGGTAGGAGTATGAGTTCCCTGTGGGAGTTGCAGATTCCAGTTTGCCCAAATGGCCTTCTCGTTTGTGGTGGAGGGAAAGTCGTCCTAAGCCCAATTGCGAAGCGCCAAGGTGTCCTTGAGGTTATGGCAGAAGTTTCCCCATATAATTTCTTGCGGAGTGCTTTGATCCTTAAATATGCGCTTATTCCTCTCTTTCCAGATAGTCCAGAGGAGGCAACCAGGAATTATTCTCCATAAGTGATTGAGACTTCCACTTTTGTAGGGGTTCTATTGCCATTGGCGCAGTGAGTCGAGGATGTCTTCCGACCCTCTGTAGTTTCTTTGACATCGAAAGCTAGCCTTCTCCCACAATTGATTGGCAAGAGAGCATGAGTCTAGGAGGTGCTGCAAAGTTTCCTCCTGGGTTTTACAGTTGACGCATATAGAGGGTCCATGAAATAACCTACGTCTGAGATTGTCCCAAGTGAGGATTTTCCGGTGCCCGACCAACTAGAGGAAAAGAGAGACTTTGGGCCAAATGCCTGAAGACCATATTCTACTCCAAATGGGATCCAGGGGCTCCAGATCCGAGCAAATGATTTTGTAGTAAAGGTTCCCCTGGGCGAGTAGCCCCATCGAAGGATGTCCTTGTCCTCCGAGTATCTGATTTGTCGATTTTGGAGCTCCCTCTCTAGAAGCTGTTGAGTGTGATGATCTGCGTTTTCAATTATTAGATTATTGTGCTTCCATTGTCTGTATCCCTATTCTGTTTCCTGGATCCAATTCTGCCATACCACTTCTTGTAGCTGCCCTTCCCTGTAGTGGTTTGGAGTTTGTTCAAGTGTACTGTAGAGCTTTGGTAGCTGATTCCATGCATCCATCTAGAACCGCGCTGATCGACCATTTCTCACTTCCCAGAAACTATGTTGCTGGATCATTAAGTAATGTTGTTTAGCATCGGTCCATATAAGAGAACCTTTAACTGTGGGGGTGTATCTGATCAGGTCTTCCTGCGGTCTAAGGTTGGCGTATTTGGCGGTCCAGATGGTTTCCCAAGGCTTGTTGGGTGCAGTTAGCCATTGCCACCAAATTTTTGTGCACATGATTGTGTTGCTGTGATTGGGGTCCCTTAAACCTATGCCCCCTTTTTCTTTAGGCTTACAAACTGTGGTCCACCTTACCAAGGCCCATTTGCGGTTGGTTCCTATTGTGCCCCAGAGGAAATTATGCTGAAGGGCCTTTATTTTTTTGATAACCCATTTGGGCGCTGCCAAGATTGAGAAAAGGTAGAGTGGCATAGCCTGAAGGACCGCTTTGATTAGCACCAAACGACTAGCAACGTTCAGGGTTTTATGAGTCCAGAGATTTAGGTGAGATTCAAGATTCTCAAGCAGCATACGCCAGGAAGCATGCTTTAGGGTAGAAGCACTGAGGGGGGCTCCAAGGTATTTAGAGGGAAGAGAGTCTATGGAGAATCCCAGGATTTGAGCGATGGAAAATTGGGTGATAGGGGGGTATGGAAGAAGTAGATTTGCGATTTAGCCTTATTGATATTGGTGCCTGAAGCTTATGAAAAATCGTTCAACAAGGATTTGAAAAGAGAAGCTTCCTAAACGGAGGGGTACCCAAAGAGCATATTATCGTCCACAAATTGTTGGTGAGATATAGCTGGCAGATTGTGGATGGATAAGCCTTTGAGATGCTGGGAGAGGAGGGCTTGCTTGATGTGGTGACCCAAGCCTTCTGCCATTAGCACAAAAAGGAAAGGAGAAAGAGGATTGCCTTGCCTGATTCCTCTAGAAGGGCTGAAAGGATGGGAAGAGATGCCATTTATGAGGATGGAGAAAAAAGTAGAAGAGTTAAGGCTCATAACCCATCGCACCCACATAGGCGAGAAACCAAAATCTGTTAACATTTTTTGTATATAAGTCCAATTGAGATTATCAAAAGCTTTTGAGAGGTCGAGCTTGAGAATCGTATCTTCTTATTTTGAATGCTTGAGGGAGTGTATGATTTCATGAGAGAGGATGATGCAATCCAGAATCTGTCTTCCTTCCACATAGCCTGATTGTTCCGGCGAAATGAGCAAGGGCAGTAACAACTTTAACCAGTTGGCGATTACCTTGGATATCTCTTTGTATATTACATTGCAGAGTGCAATTGGATGAAATTTGTCTGGGGTTCTGGTGATCTCTTCTTTAGGGACTAGCGTAATGAAGGTTGAGTTGAGTGAGGGTAAAAGCCAATGAAGGGTACGCGATTCCTCCACCACTAGCCAGACTTCTTCTTTTATCAGTTCCCAGAAAGTGTGGAAGAACGTTATGGTGAAGCCATCCAGGCCAGGGGCTTTGCCTTCCTTGAGTTGGTGCATAGCTGCGTCCACCTCCTGTTGCCTGATAGGGCATAGAAGGAGTTCGTTATGCTCTATTGTAATGATTTTAGGCATATATGTAATAATTTTTTCTATAGCCGGCCTCCTATCCACATGGGGCTCTTTATGAACCTGCTGGAAGTGTCTTAGGAACTCCTGCTCAATCTCTGCATGATTTTTCACTCTCTCCCCTTCTAGATTCAGAATGAACGAAATGGTATTGTGCATTATTCACTGAATTGTGGTTCGATGGAAGAATTTGGTGTTCCTCTCTCCTTCTTTCAGCCATCTAATCCTGGACTTTTGCTTCCACAAAATTTCCTCCTGTTTCCTTTTTTCCTCCAATTGGTTATGAATGTGTTGTTCCTGAGCAAGGGTATCTTCATTGTGTCCCCTTGAGATGATTTGTTGCTGGAGATCTTTCATTTCCTTGTTTAAATCCTGCTGCGCTTGAAAGATGTTGTCGTATGTCTCTTTGTTCCAACGCTTGATTTGGTCCTTGAGGAATTTGAGCTTTTGCTAAAACTGAAACATTTTTGAACCATCTGGCTGAGGGAAAGAGGTCCATGTAGATCTTATGAAGTCTTTGAAAGTGGGGTGTGAAAGCCAGAAAGCTTCGAAGCGAAAAGGTCGCCTTGTAACATCACCTGGTCTTTGCCACTGGAGGGTGATAGGCCAATGATCCGAGCCTGAGTAAGGGAGTATTGATGCAGAAAGATCTCCTCCAAGATGCACCGCATTGTCAGAGATGAGGAATCTATCAAGTTTGGATGCAATTTGCTGCCTTCCTGTTCTGCGATTACTCCATGTATGCGTGCCGTTGCAAAATTGCATGTCAATTAGAGAATTATTTAGGATGAATTCTTCGAAGTGGGCATCTTCCTGCTCCAACCTAGCTTGCCTGCCTTTCTTTTCTTCTAGCTTGGTTATCATATTATAATCGCCCCCCATGATCCAAAGAGGGTGGACTCTATTGATATTGAGCTCTGCGATTGTGTTTAGAACTGTTATTTTTGTTGCTAGCTACCTGTGGGAAATAAACGTTGGTTAGATGACCATGAATGTTGGTACCTAAAATGTGAAAGGTGGCTTGAATAATGTGATGAGTAGCATGGATGTCTGTTAGCCCAATCACTTGAGTGTTCCATGCGATAACCAAACCGCCTAAAGCCCCTGAGGCATCCACCGCTAACGAGTGACAATCTGGCTATGCTTTGGAAAGACTGTTCCCAAGAGTGATACTGTTACACTTCATTTCTTGGAGAAAGAAAATCTGTGGCTGCTCCTGCTTTATCATTTTTTTTACTAATATGAGTTTCCCAGGGCTATTGAGCTCTCTTATATTCCATGGAATAAGCTTCATGATTCACTAATGTGGGAGGGCTTGTAGTACTTAGTTAACTTAGCATACCTGCCTGAATCCACCAGGATTTTCCCTAGTGCGATAGTTCGCTGGAGATCTGTTCTTCTCCCTCGCTTTTTAGAATCTTTAGGGGGAAAGCCACTGTCCCAATGACTGCTCGGTTGGATGCCAAGATGCTGCTGCTGGTAGGCCCTAGAGATGATGACTTCTAGTTTGCTAATCTGGTGCTCGAGTATCTTATCATAATCCCTTTTTTTGCAGATCTGCTCAAGCTCCAGAATGTCAAGACCATTTAGGTCGATGCTCTCAGGTTCTTCATCCATTTGTTGTACCTGGTTTTCTTCATCTACAATGATTGTTGGGCTTAAGGATTGACTGGGATCACCATCAACATCCATTTCATTTGCTTTCTCGTCTGAGATCTTGTTGGCCTCCTTTGGGGAGTCTGAGGTAGTGATAGGGGAGCGGGGTTTGGAGGGGGAGCCGAAGGGATGAGGGATAGCGGAGGAGGAGAAGGGCTTAGGGTTGGGCGTTGAATGCAGAGTATGGTCAGCTGAGGGGTTAGCAAGGACCTTAAAACTATTGCTCGTTGAAGGAAAGGAGGTGGCTTCCTGCTGGGGTTTTTCCCTGAGGAGGATTTCTTGTGAGTTCTTTTACGATTGGCAAATTTGATGAAGCCATCTTAATCCGGCTTTTCTGAGGGATCATAATTTTGGGCATTGGTATTTAGAGGACAATCTCTAAAGAGATGCCCTAAAGCATGGCACCTTCGGTAGCGTAAGGGAACATGTTCATAATCCAGAGGTTGAACCCATTCATAATCATCATGAAAAAGACTTACCGAATCCGGAAGGGGTTTATCTAGCTGCATGAAGATGCAAATACGGGCATAGGATGTGTATTTACGCAGCTTCGTCTCTTCCACCAATTTTACAAACTCCCCTAGCCCATTTCCTATTTCTTTGAGCGAATCTTCATCCCAGTATTCCGCTGGAAGCGAGTACATCTTGATCCATATTGGAGCCCAGTTGAGGTCCTCCTTGTCTGGGTTAAATCTTTCCACCCACTCTCTTAAGTATAGGCCCACTGCGTTGAAGAAATAGGGCCCTTCATCCATGATTCTATTTCTATCTTCTATGCAAATAAAGATCACAGTAAAGATCCCCTTCGGTCCTAGCTACAGGGTGACATGGCCTTTAGGCTTCCATTTGGCTGAGATCCAACCTTGCAGTGCCTTTTCTGTCGGCCAGAAGCCGATAAATTTTCCAATAAGCGCATGGTCCTTCATAAACTAGATTTTCCCAGTGATCCTGTGGCTGGGAAGTTCTATCTTGGGCCTTTTAGCAGCCACTGGTTTGCAAGTCTTTGATGTGACCTTGTGCCGTTCCTCTGACTCTGATTTCTCATCTGGTTTCTCTTTTCTTTCTTCTGTCTGGTGCGCAGACGCATTTGTCTTGTGTTTCCATGGAGAAACTTCGTTGACCTCATCTTCTTGCACTGGCTCTGAGGACAGAGAGCTTGGTTGCACCGGAGGCTCGTGAGTGGATGTTGGGGAGGGCTTTGAGGCCCCCCCCAGGAAAACTCCATTACTGCGTTGGTGAACCAAGGGAGGGTTGTTACTTTTTGACAGGCGATCGTTCTACAGGGAGCAAGGAATGTGCGGGTTGTGCAGTCTGCGTCATTGTAGGGTTTTCAGAGCCCTAGTACCCTTTGTGCAAATATATATATAATATATATAATATATATATATATATAATATATATACATATATATACATACATTACATTGCATTTATGAAACTTGCATTTTCTTTCTTATGAGGGACAAGCTCCATGTAATAGCTACAATATAATTCAGAGTTCCCTAGTACAATTGTGAACTATATGCACATGTGATATCGATAACTGTGAAGACAATGACCTAGTATGTTTATTTTGGACATTGATCCATGAATATGGTAGTAACTTAATTATATGACAAGACCCTTAATAAAGATATGTAGTAACCTAACACTTGCACTATGAAAATGCCCTTTGATGATTTTGACATGGCTAACAGTGACAGTAACGATGTTCAAATGTTGGATGAAAAATATGATTATGTATGGGACATTGGATATGATAGAGATATTGCATATGCTTTTTCGACATTTTTTATTATCGAAAGTTAGTTTACAATCAAAGTGGTGAACTAACTTAAATTGGTCCTGGGAGGCTTGATGTAATGAAGTATATCACTATGGATGTACCTTTGTATCTCAGTTGAACAATTAATGAAATCTAATAAAATAAGAAGAAAAATTATGGGTTTCCCCTCTTGTGGGATTTTCCCCTAGTATCAAACCAATCCCAATGTCTCTTTATGTGCATGGTTTTCTTCTGATGTTCCTTTTTATTGTTTCGCTACATTTTTGATGGAGTTGTTCTTTCTACATAATTACATATGTTGCAATAATGTTATAATGCTACAGGGTGAATTTAATATGAAAATGATGCAATGCAATCATCAAAACAAAGAACAATATAGCCCTAAAAGAAAAATTAACATGGTATTAGAGTTGGGATGAAGAAAAGTCATGAATATCACCCCTATGAAGACACTATTGATGGTAGCAAGTGAAGATGGTAGATACCTAAAAGAATGATAGGGTTTGAAGGAAACCCTAGGCACCCTTGTTAGGGTTTGGTGGATACTATAAGATTAGGGTTTGGATGAAACCCCTGAAGCATGGCTTGGGGATCTTCAAGTCTTGAAATCCTAGTTGGATAAGTACAAACACCTATGACATATTTAGTATGTTTGGATTGGTTATTGAAAGTGGAAGATTCTCCTCCTCTGTTGATGCCTTATGGCACCTCATGGTTGAAGAAAGGACTTGAAATAATTATTACATGAATAATTCCATTTCTTCTACAAAGTCTCGGTGGCAGGATAAAGAGGGAGTTGAAATCTTCCTTCAACCCTTGTTAAGATAAGTACCTTTTGATTTTGTTTCTTTATGACACTACTCTTATTTATATATATATAAAATATCATTACTTAGCCTTCATGCATATTTGAGTATTTTAATACTTTTAACTCCCTAATGAAGTGGTGATAAAAATGTCCTTCTTAAGGATCATTTGGATACTAATTGGTGTAGGAAAAAAGAGTTGGTGCAGGAAGAAAAAGCTAAAGTAAGAAAAGGAACTTGATTTATCTTGAAGAAAGTAAAAGGTATTCTGAGTATATGCAGCTATAATATGCATGTGTTATAACTTCTAATAACAAACAAGTATTATAGATCGCTAAAGGTATTTGGAAGTTGCAACATATGTATAATATATTGTTTATGTGTTTTAAATTTGCTGAAAATGTTTGTAATGAGCACAATAACCCTAATAAGAATGGGTTGTTGTAAGATGGATACCCAAGATCTTATGACTATCTTCTTATCGATCTTGATAAGGTTTTAATAATTGTATCTTCCATGATGGCTTAACAATGCTATGAATTTGAGAATGAATTCCTTGGAGTTAGTACTTTGAAGAAAAATGCTTGATATGATCCTTGAAGTATGAAGATACACTTGTCAGCTTCCCTAACCTTTGATGAATGTTTGATAGCATGTTCATATGTGACTTCGAAGAAACTATTGATGACTTGTCATGATTTTGACATATATGAGAATCATATATTTAATTTTACTTTGTGATCTAATAATTTGTTGATGCATTATGGGGGAATCATCCGAGACTACAAAGGCAAGCCTCTACAGATCTTTTTTGGAAATATTGGCTGGGACACAAACAACTCAGCGGAGTTGGAAGGTCTCTGGCAGGGGATCATTCTCTCAAGACAAAACAACCTAATCCCCCTGGAGGTCGAGGGTGACTCCCAAATTCTGATCAATATGGCCCAGCACCTCCTGAATGGCTCAAATGCAAAAAATGTAGCCACAAGTTGGAGGATGGAAGCAAGGTTGGAAACTCTGGAGAAGGAATTACTCAACAATCGAGCCATCACCTTCAACCACATAAGAAGAGAGGGCAACAAAGTAGCTGATCTACTCGCCAACATTGGGGTGGAAAGTGCTCTTGCTCTACAGTCAGGCACTTTTGATATTTTAAAAAATCATGCACAAGCTTAGGAATGCCTACACCTGGTCCAACATGAAGCCAATCTCCCAGATCCGGGTGATCGTTAAGTTTTTCCGGCTGATGGGACAACGGTCCCGAGGAGACCACGTGCCCATCACACGCAAGGTGCAAATGGGCAACGAAGGTAACGGAAATTCTAGGACGGTGGCTTTAATAGTCACAGGCTGGCAGGCTGAAGGCATTCACGCTTCGGCCTCTCTTGGCTGCGCTCCCCCTCTCGGCTCTGCAATGGATTTGACTGCAGCTTTTATGGCAGACAACCCCCGAGGTAGAGCTGGAAGCTCTATAAACAGCGGCCCTATCTGCCCTCTTGGCCTCATTCCCTCTGACTTCTATGTTCCTGCTCGCCTACAATCCGACCTCTGGGTAATCCAGGTCCAGTTCTTGGTTCAGGCAGGCTCTGCCCTGTTTTGCCATAACTCGACCCTGTTCGTTCGGCTGAATTACTCCTTGAATCTCCTCGCTAGCATGGCTCGTGAACGCCCACGGCTGCTGAGTCTCAGAGGCTCCAGTAGAGGGGGAACCTCACGACGCCCCGCTGCAGAGGATTCCTGCCCTCCCTGTCACTGCCTGCACTGCCATTGCTTCTGTCACTGCCCCAGCTCGGCCTTCACTCATCCTTCTCAGCTTGCCCAACTCCTGGAAGATAGCTCCTCTGGCACCTCTGGCGCACCCTTCTTTGGCTCGGCCATCTTCTCTTTTGATAGCCGTTTGACCAGGCCGCGTATCAACGCTCATATCTCTGTTTTGTTCATTGATGAACCGGAGGAGGAAGGAGGCACCAGTTCTCTGCCTGTTCCAGCTCCCCCGCAAGAAGAAAGCCATGAGGCCATGGAAACTCAGGAAGACAAGGGAAAGACAGTTGAGGCTCCGAATCCTTACAAGGACGACAGCGAATCTCTACCTGCAGAGGCTGAGGAAGCTGCATCGAAAGAGCTGGAGGAGGACTACTACAGGCCCTGTCCGATAGTGGAGGAGGAGCCGGAGGAGGAGGAGTCGGAAGAATAGCACGCGGCTCCAGTTCGGGAATTGATGTCTGGGTGTTGGCTCTTGGCTTCTCTGGTCAGGTTTCCTCGTCCACTTGTCATTGTCTGTCTATGTTTTGTTTTGTTTCAGCTGTCGACGAGTCTTAGTGACATTGTTTTGGGGTTGACGTGTCAATGTTTTGAGGTCGGCGTGTCTTTGTTCTGGGGTCGACGTGTCTTAGTGTTTTGGGGTTCTTTCGGGTATGAGGAACATAGCCTCCGTGGCACTCCCCTGCGTGGGACTGATGGTTACCGATTCGGTTTTGGGTCCTCCCCTACGAGGGATTGATGATCGTTGCTCTGGTTGCTAGTTTCTCCTGCGTGGGAACTTTCATGGTCCTCCCCTGCGTGGGAATTTCTGAGGTTTTTGTACGCAAGGCCAAAAGGTTGAGCCCGTCTGCTAGGATCTATGGTAGCAGGCTCCCGCTGTAAAGCCTGATTGTAACTATATCTTCAACTTTTGTACATAATAGAATAGCCTAATTCAAATAAATAAATAAAATTTGTTGATGCATGACAATAATGTGATAGATAGTTTGACGTCTTGGTTGAAGATGAGTGAAGAATCTTCCTAGTCAAAGGGATAAATCCTTGATTAGATCCCAACACCCACTATTTATTTGCAGTGAATGATTAGAAGTCCCATGATTGTAGAATGGAACAAGTATTCAGGACATGTATTACTGAGCATATTATATTGTGAATGATATGCCTTTGATTATTAATTTTATGAGCTAACAATTCTTGGTTAGCAAGACTAGTTTACACCATGTAGTATCATGACCCACCTCTCATATAGAAGTGATTTTGTGGCATGTTGATGGATTATTATTACAAGATTTGGTGGATCCCGTGATAAGCAATCAGTTAGATGGATCCTTGTATGCAATCTAAGCGAAACAAATTCTAATCATACATAGCTAGGACAAAGACATCATGAATTGAGATGATGCTACTATATGACACAAGCTTAGGCTTGTGATTAGTGCTCCCCTGCTTACGAGGGAGCAAAGATGAATATGATATTATTCTTATTTATGCTAAATATCTTTTCTCTGACACTTGATGTCCTATATGAATATGAAAACAAATAATTGTTTCTCTTGGTAATGCATGAGGCAATGTGATTGAACTCTTCAGTGAGCTATTTGAAGCTAATATTGGATACGAGAACATTGATGTATTTCTAATCTTCAGAAATAAACATGGGTTGATGGATGTGACCCTCCTAACTAAGGGCCTGGGATGATCAAGGACATTGAGCATTACTCTTCCTCCATGGTTGAGCTCCCAAGGTGATGAATTGAGTCTACACGCTCTTGGGGATGAGGGACCTTTGACTGATAATATGTGTGATATTTAGGATCCCCCCTAGTATGATGCAGGTAAGTTCCCTCTACAAATAGAGACAACCCCTCTAGCCCTAGAGTGGGTCTAGTCACAGCAAGACAAAAACAATAGCTAATTCCTTAAATAGTTTTCGTTGAAGAAGCCTACCTTATACTGGTGTTTGATGAAGTCTTCATCACGTTGCTTCCTCTATCACTTTCTTCTCCTTAATGAATGGTTTACCTAAAACAACATAAGAAAACTACAAAACACATAATAGAGCAAAACAACGAACTATCTACTTATAGAGTCAAGGAACCATAAGCTATCAACATACATTTCATGCATGATATAGGAAACATAAGCTATCAACATACATTTCATGCATGATATAGGAAATAACCATTGATTGTATTAATGTAAACAACAGTAAAGCTTACAACCACGCCTTGACATCACAAGCTTCCTTGAAGGGTCCGATCAGTATGTCTCCATAAGCATTCACTCTCAAAGGTCTCCTAGAACGACTGATGACTCTCTCTCTCACCCAAAAGCACAAGTATGAAACTAAGGCAATCACAACAAGACTTCCTTCTTACAAAACCATTTTCACTCTCAATCCACAACATGAAAGGCAATCCAAATTGTAAGGTATCAATCCAACCAGCTAAGAAATATCAAACCAAAAGCTCAACTAGCACTCTAAGAACTCCCAACTAGCTGATCATAGTCATGGAGGATGCTTTTATAAGAGGAGGAACCTCCATAAATGATGGGAGAGGAAGCTTATCTTCAAGGGAGGCTACTCAAAAGGCGGAACCACCATCTCAAATGGGGAGAGGCGAACTTCCTTCACCCAACAACCAGCTCCAGAACCACCTAGAAGCATTCTGTTTGAACTAATTCGCCATATCTGGGTCGTCGCAGGTCAAACACTGAGAATCAAAGATGATGTCGCAAGGCGTTAGTGCATTTTGGGCTATTGTCACAGACAGGATACTGATGACCTATGACGATCCCTAAAATATGACCATCGTAGAGAACATATGTACTCCTGTGATGGTGTCGTGAGGTTCTTATTCACTCTGGTCCATCATCGCAGACAAGATACTGATGTCCTATGACGATCTTGAAACATAGGTTAAAAGGGTCAACTTCAGGATTAATGAGCATGGTTAATCTTCTTGAGTGATATGGAAGATGTGGACACATATTTTGATGTATCACACAATGCAGATGCCATTCAAGGACCAACTCTACCTGGGATCAGGGGATGCGGGGTCGGTGACAAAATACTGTGTAACAGATGCCCCCTAAAGCATGAAGGCCGAGAGAGTGGGAGGGGTAAAATTCTTTACAAAACCATAACTGAACCAGAACACCATCGCAGAGAACCTGCAGATGCAAGTACAACTGATATCTCTGATAGTGAAAGAAATACATGTAGTCAAGGTATGGGAACAACCATCCAAAATACAAATAGAAATGGTATGTGGTATGGACGCAACCATCCAGTTAAAAAGACCATATGAAAATACCAGTATGGTCGCAACCATCCAAAAATACTCAGGTATGGTCACAACCATCCAATTAAAAGAGTCATGTATAAATAATCCATGCAAACTAGACTTGTGTAATCTGAGCCTAGGGTCTTGAATCCCGACCTGTCCATCGTACAATTTCTAATATGCGAATAAATGTGCTGAAATTGAACATATGAGAAAATCGCTTGATTACCAGCCAATGATGTGAAGCATTAACAAGCACGAGAGAGACCACCAGTAATGTCAATGGTTCTCAAGGTACTGCTAGTACAATCCACAAAGTGTGAAGAATGATTTGGAGTCGAACACTTGTGGAATCACCCAATCGAAGACTAATGATGCAAGTTTGTCATCGAGCATGAAGAACTTGCCATTGAGGCATGCAAGCTCCAAGGTACCCAAAAGGAGTCTCTAGATAAACTTCCTGGATAATGAGTTGATGTCGACAGGAAGCGATCCGTCGCAGGAGGGCCATAATGTTTCCCACATCAACGATACGAGACAAAGGAACAAGATGTAGATGGATGAAATAGAGAATCGGAGGATGTAAGGGTGCAAACTACAGAAGGATTAAGCTCTTGAACATATCGACGACACAACTCCGGAATGTGGCAGCATTTTGGTACCAAGGGATCGAATGTCATGTCGAGACAACAAGGATCGAATGGAATGAGGAAAAATGAAGAACCCAAACCCTGGAAGGCCAATGATGAAGTGAGGATATCCCAAACCTGACGAGAAGCAACAAAGGTGTCGATGTTTAAGAGCGACAACATATCGTAGGTAATCAACAAAATATTTCCAATTTTTTCCCCACCATTGCTCGCAAGTACCCCAATTATTTTTGAAACACAAGCTTGAAGGGAATAGCATATGCTTGCAATATAAGTTTGTCCTTCAGACAAATCCAACCTAGTGAAATTTTAACAAGCCCTAGGGAGGAGAAGCTTGGGTCTCATCATGGTGATGAGTCCAATGCCATCAGGGTTTAATGAGTCTGACATAGGTAAAACTCAGAGTATTTTTCATGTTTATAGAGTTTGAAAGAGACACAGAAAAAAGAACTCCAAAGGGGCCCTTTTCATATGTTTGTGTCTCTCAAGCCCGAAAAGGTTGAAAACAATAATCGAGAGAATTGCTTGACCATTTCAATCAAGGAGGACTTTTCGTAAATAGTGCCTCCAGCTCAAAAAAGTAAAACACTTACTGAGGACACAACATTTCGTAACCACTAATGAGCTTGAAATGACAAGGGCTCGACAATCTTTTCATGTTTCAAGAGTGAGAAAAGAACTTAAAGTTGACTCGGAAAGGGTTTTTTGGTACTGCTTGAGTATATGATTCATACATCGATCATCGCCAGTGCTCTAAACACCTGCCGCTACACAAGAAAATGCAAGCATAAGATCTGCCCCATAAAAACACGCATATATGCCAAAACCCTAATTTCAAACCTTAAGAAAAACCCTAATTTTTTTGAGAAAAAGATTATAAAAGAGACACTATGGTGAAAAACCAATTTACTTGTGTTTTTGACTATGGTAAAAAACTTCAAACATTGCGTACCTTGTGAAACTGGGCGATCAATTTCAAGAAACTCAGTGGTCCATTGCCTTTCGTGCTTCCTCTAGGTAAACACCCCATCCCTACCTTTGTTTTTCTGCCAATATTATATGCAATTTCATCTTTTAGAGCGGATTTAAAAGAGTTTTTTAGACAAAAATTCTGTTTCAGTCATCGCAAGTTTCCCCCTTGGGGTTGTGATGACCGAGAAATTTGCACGGGGAAAAAATGGGATCGTCGCAGGAAAGTGATGTACACTTGCGACGACCTATGAATTTGTGAACTATGCAAATTGGCCCGTCGTAGCTGTTTTAGGAACAGTTGTGATGAGGGTCGGAACCCCAAAATATTCATTTATAAGCAGTTTTAAATGGTGAAAATTGTTGGATGGCTTTAACGACGGGATGCTTATGCATGCAGGGATAAACAATGGTGTTTATATGGCAAGAACATACCCATGACCATGATGATGAAATGGGAATGGCGGATCCTTGGTGTCTAAACATCTTGCAGAACTGTGGGTTACTGAAGTTCTTCCTCACACCACTGCTAAGAGCACAGTTGGATCTCCTAGAGTACCTAATCCGAGCATGGAATCCAAATGAAGGTAGTTCATAATCCGTGGGCAAGAAATAGAATTTGATGCTACAAACATCTATTTCTTGATTGGGTTGTCAAGGAGAGGAGAGATGCCTCGTATGTTGGGAACTCAGGTTACTGGAGACTCGATGGACACACTTATCGAAGGACTGTGCCCCCTAGGAGCACGAAAATCATCAACAAGTGGCAAGCTGCAAATTTTCACTGTTAATGATTTGTCACTACAGGTACTGCTTTTTAACATAACTAGAGCAGCTGGCTCCCAAGCCCAACATGAGGTGACCAAAACTCAGTTATAGTTGGCCCAAGACTGCTTGAACCCTACTATGTTTAACTGGGCAGAGGCCGTGTCTCTCAATATGAAGAGACCACTGACCAAGTGCCATCGTGGTGAGGCAAAATAGTTCGGATACGGCTCAATCTTGATATTGCTCATGTTGGAGCGAGTACCAATCCTACAGAGACATGAATGACATTGGGATGGCTAGGACCATGACAGACATGGATAACTCGATGGGCATTCGTGATGCTGCAAGGAGGCGATGACCAACCGACATCATGGGCTCCGAAATTTGATGAGTGGATGAACTGCCAACAAGTTTTAGTCAAGGATTGGTTGTATGCTGGGATGGACTTCAGAGGAGATCTAGACACACTGCTTCCACCAGGTGAACAATGGGATGAGAGAGGTAAAATACTCAGTTTGACCAATAAACTTTTTGTGATTTTTTGTTGTTTTTGGATTTTAAATATACATGCCCTAATTATTGTGTTCAATTCTTTGTAGATGTTGGTCCCGAGAGACCAGTAGGTCTCGATCCTACTACCCGGAGGGCTGTTAGAGAGATTGACTTACCACCTCTGGGTGGAGATGCTCAGGAGGAAATAGCCTGTAACCTAGAGGGCTTGACTGAGGGGATCCCAGACTACAGAGGGTTCGAGGAGATTCCTAGGTAGTACCAATGACACACTGCGGGTGTGTTAAACAGGATACACCCGTTGCTTTGATGTGTGGTCCGAGCAGTAGTCTGCTATAGAGAGCATAATGCATAGTAGAATTCTAGGTTTCTTTTCTGCAGAGTTTTGAGAGACATGTTTCTCACGATGTAATTGAACACACATTTTTTGGACATATATATATGTATATAATATATATATATATATATATATATATATATATATATATAGATATTAATATATATATATTATATATTATATATATAATATATATATATATAATATATATAGTATATATATATATATATATTGAGCGCCATGGTGCGCAACACACGATATACATCTATTTATGTTTTACTACATCTACTTATTGTGTTTGAATGCTTGCTTATGATTTTTATAAATTGCGCAAATGTCCATCTATTACTTGATTCGCTAATTCATTGGTTAACATATTTAGCCTTCTAGGAATGTGTCGATATGTGATATAATCAAAATTCCTTTCCAGTAAGTGAACCCGTAAATGAAACCCTAGAATTTGAGGATTTCTGACAGAATAATGCCCGTTAAGTTGAAGAACAACAAGCTGGGAGTCTAGATTCACAATCAATGCATGAATATTGAGGTCAACATCCCTAGCCAATAATTCGATGACGACGCTATATTCAGTGGCATTATTTGTGCTATACCCTAGACAAACACCTTGACGATCCACTAACTCACCATGAGGATTGTAGATAGCCCATGCCGCAGAGGAAAGATTCTGGGTACTGCGATAGGCACCATCAGTGAAACCAATATAAGGTGTGACAGACATCTGCATAAGAAGTAAAAAGGACACAATAAGTAGCACATTCTTACATACCAAGCCAAACATGTACAAAATGAAAAACACACTTATGTAAACAACAATGCACGAAAGATTCATTCATAATATTTCTTAAGATAAAGCTCACTCTAGGGCTTATCCAAAGGGTTACCTTCGTAATCAATTAGCTCATAAGCCCCTTTTTATAATACTCGTTTGACGATATAGGGCCCATGCCACATGGGTTTGAATTTTCCTGCCCCCATCTTGTCATTAGCTTGATCATACAGTAGGACTAAATCTCCCTTCGTGAAGGAACATGGATTGACTGTCTGATCAAAGTGAGTCTTAACTCTCTTCTTTTGTGCTTTAATAACTAAAGAAGCAAGTCGACGAGTCTCATCCAGTGGTTCTAGATAAAGAAGGAGTTCTTCCACCGGAGTAGTATTTGGGAGCATTTCGACAACTAATTTGAGAGAAGGGATTTCACATTCAATTGGGAGAGTAGCTTCCAGACCATAAACCAGTTGAAATGGTGTGAATCCGGTCGCATCTTTAGCCAAGATATAGTATGCCCATAGGGAGGAAAACAACATTAAATTCCAATTGGACTTGTGCATTCTAATGGTACGTTGGAGCATAGTAACCAACACCTTGTTGATAGCTTCGACTTGGCCACTGGCCTGAGGGTAATAAGGTGTTGAACTATCGTGACACAAGCCTAACTGGGTTGTCAACTCAGTCATCATATAACCACGGAAATGGGAACCATGATCAGTGACTATAGCCTGAGGGACTCTGAACCATGTAATCATATGATTGAATAGGAATTGCGTAGGTGTCTTACCGTCGTTAGACAATGTAGGCATCGCTTCGGCTGATTTCGTAAAACAATTGATGACAACGATGATATAACCATGCCCCCTGGCCGAGCGAGGGTTATAGGTAATAAAATCAATGCACCATTTAGCAAAAGGGCCTACAGTAATGACAAGATGCAAAAGGGAAGGGGGAGCACGCATCTTCCGTTAGTAAATTTGGCACGCATGACAGGAACAAACAACAAGAATGTAGTCCTTAAAAATAGAGGGCCAAAAGTAACCAACACGAAGGATTTTTTGGGAAGTAGCATAACCAGACATATGACTGCTACATGTGCCAGAGTGGCAGCCATTCAAGACTCTTTCATCTTCCTCGAAAGTCAGACAATGATGGAGAACCGAATCAACTCTGAGACGGTATAAAGTGTCTCCAACAATACGATAAGGTTGAGAATGGTGACGGATGCATTGTTGAGCATCCATAAACAAATTAGGATGGAAGGAAGATGTCTGGAGGTAGAAAAAAAAGTCACCATACCAGGGATCAAGGGTACTGATCAAGAAAAGTGTCATCTGGAATGCAGTCCTCTATCCGAGAGGGAGCAGAAGCAGATGGTAATGAGCAGATCAACTCAGCGAAGAGCAATGATTTTTTAGACTTGGCAGTAGTGAACTCCAAATCAAACTCTTGAAGGATAACAATCCATTTCAATTAGTTTCCCCCTAGCAATTGACGTGACAAAATGTATGTCATCAGGTTGCAATATGAAATCACGGTCGTTGTATGCAACAAAATATAATGACGAAAGCATTGGATAGCTTGGACAGCTTCCAAGGTGAGCTTCTCGACATAAGCATAATGAGTCTCAGTGTCGAGAAGGTTGCAACTAAGATAATAGATAACATGCTCAGAACCATTGTCGTCGTCTTGAACCAAAACCATACCAATAGTACTATCAGCAGCAGCTAGATAAAGTGAATAGTCATAATGATAGTTGGGTGGACGCAACAAAGGAGCAGAAATAAGGAGTGCCTTGAGTTGCTCGAATGACCTTTAGGCGATGTCATCCCAAATAAATGGAGTGTCACGCTTAAGGAGACAGGTGTAACCTTTAGCAATCTTGGCGTAGTTAGGGATAATACAATGTAGGAAATTGGCTTTCCCTTGCAAACTCTGCAATTGATGCAAAGAAGCAGGAGGTGGGAGATTTAGTATAGCTTTGACCTTGAGGGGATCAAGATGAATGCCCTCTTTAGAAACAACAAACCCAAGGAGCCTGCCAGATTTGACGCAGAAGACACACTTATGCAGATTAAGACGAATATAGTAATGTCTACAATGAAGAAAAATCTTGTGGAGGTGGTTTGGATGGTCAAAGTGTTTAGCTGAATGAGCCGAAAGATCATCCATATACGACTGAACAATGTGACAGATGTCATGAAAAGTGTAAGACATTTCTCGATGGAAAATGGCACTGGCATTTTTTAGGTCGAAAGGGAGCTTTTTGTAAGCAAAAGTACCCCATGGGTAGATGAAGGCGGTTTTGTGTTGATCGAAAGGCGAAATATTGATGTAGTTGTAACCAGAAAAGTCGTCCACAAAAGAGAATATCTCACTCCCGGCACAATTGTCGATAAGCTGGTCAATGAAGGGACTAGGATAGTTATCTTTCAGACATGCACGATTGATGTCACGATAATTAACACAAACCCTAATAGTGCCCTACTTTTTGGTCACAGGGACAATGTTAGATACCCATTCTATCAGTGGGACAGGATAAATAAACCCTGCCTTGAGAAGTTTCTCAACTTCTCCTTTGATGACCGCGACTTTTCTCAGGTGCATGGGGTGTAAACGTTGTCAAAATGGCTTGGCACCAGGGTACGTAGGTATCTTGTGTACCACAATAATTAGATCAATACCGGGCATTTCATCATATGACCATGTGAACATGTCATGGAAATCATGGAAAAGGTTGGTGTAAAGCTGGATCTCCTCTGGAGAACAAGTAACTCCAATGTGAATATTTTCAACAATCCCTGTTTTAACAGAGATGTCGATGGGCATGGTTTGTGTAATATTCCCCATATTTCCCTCAGAAAAAACCTCATGAATTAGGATATGCGTTTGAAGTGGTTGAGAGGGAATACAAGAAGAAAACTTCTCTAGACAGGCAGTCATGGCCCCATGGCTTGGGAGAAATGAGGAATGATGGTGATGATCGAACCAAGGAGGATCCTCAAAAGACATAGTCTCGAGAATTGCTTCATCGGAAGGAAATGTCTCTTGTAACAGATCTAGAGAAACAGTGTCTCCAAGCCAAGGGGATTGCACATACACATCGAGAGAATTGCTCAAAGCAGTAGAGTCAGAAGATGAAACCGAAGCTGAAATGATTTCAACATAGTTGAGCTTAGCAAGGATCAACGAAATAACTTCACCCCATGAATCAACCTGATCGAGGGGGGAATCACCCAAGGACTAGGATTGACAGAAATCATATTAAAAGAGGCGACATTGGGAGGTGGGAGTGAAAAAACACCCATAAGGGCAGGATCTTTGAAAAGTCCAGCACCCACACTCTCATATGGAATACTGGTATGTTCCACAAACAAAACATTGCCATTCGAGGAAGAGGAAGTGAAGAAACACAACTGATCAACTGTGACGATTTTCCCTTGATGAGGAAAACAAAGTACACGAAATAAAGATGAAGCCATGGCACGCATAGCATACATCCAACTTCGCCCCAACAAAAGGTTATAAGTCAAATTAGCATCAACAACTTCAACTTCGACCTCGACTGTCTTCCCTTCTAGGGTGATAGGCAAGTGTGGGAGAATACCAAATGGACAAGAATCTCTTCCATCAAAGGCTTCCAAAGTATTAGGAGATTGACTTAAAGACGGGGAGCTGATGGCCTTCCAACAAGCAATAGACATGATGCAAGTGGAGGTGCCCTCATTAATAACAGTACGATGAATATTCTTCGAGTTAATGATGACTTGAATGAGAAAATTGATTTGATGAGGCAATCGCAGCACATGGTTCTCAAGATTGAATGTTATTAATTCCAAATCGGCCAGGTCAATGCCACTAATGGCTGATAGCAGAGACTTCCATTGGGGGGGACAACTCTGGATAACTTCCAAAGCAAACATAGCCGAAGGAGCTTGGGCTAAGTCTTCAACAATACTATAGTGTTGTGCGACATGAGCATTGGGGTTATAAGAAGATTTCCAGAGGACTCCCTTAGTAGGAGGTCGAATGACAGACTTAGTGCTAGGCCATTCAATATGAAGAGGGCCAGAATTGGATGAAGGAACGTTTGAAGGGACTTCAAGTTCCTTGCCAGCAGACGGAGGATATTCTTTCACTTGAGTATTGACATGGATAGGGATAGTCCCAGCCATAAAAACTTGAGAGCCAAAAGTGGAAGAGGATTGAGGCTGATCTACCACCATTTGAGTTTGTTGAGAGGGAAATGGCTCTTTAAGTACAATAGGAGTTCCTAGAGTCGCCTTAAGCAAATGACTAACTTCAGTCCATCTAGGATAGTCTTTAGGGTAGTGATCCTCATCAAAGATAAGACAAGGATACTTAGGTTTGCATTTAGCACCATCACCTGCCGAAAGCTTAGGAGGGTCCTATTTCGGTGGATCAGCCTTATTTTTACCTTTTCCCTTCTTCTTACCTTTTGAAGCTTTATCTGTCGTGGTGGACTAGACGACATTGACTTCAGAGGTTTTACCAGTATTAGATGTGGCCTGAGAAGCATTTTCACTAGGAGCGGTAGGTTTTTGCTTCGAAGGGGTCATGGAAGACTTTCGGGAAGATGAAGCAACGTAACCAATAACATCGTCAATGGAAGGCATCGACAGAGCTTTAGAAGTTTCGGGTCGTGGAGCATCAGGCAAGCAATCATACAATGTACCAAATTGGGAATAAACCAAATACAGATACTGAGCACGCGCAATAGCTTTCTCTTCAGTAACACATGCCCCTATAGCAATATCTCGAGCTATCAGACCGACAAAAGAGGTAGTAAACCAGTTAGTCAGAAGTTGATCAGGGATCCATAACTTAATCAAATGACACCGCCTTCTCCATTCATGAATATGATCGGAGATGTGAGTAGCCGTGTCCTAGTTCAGAGAAGTAAGGAGATGTGTTCCCATTTCATAATGAATCAGTAACTGAAAATGGGTAAGAAATGCCATCGTAAGCGAATTGAAGTCTTGGAAAGTTCTACGAGCGAGCTCAATATACCATTTTGCAGCGGAACCAGTGAGAGTCCTTTGAAAAAGATGAAGGTGGATAGAATCATCAAGCCATGAGTTAGATGAGCACCAAAGGTGATAAGTCATGACATGCGCTTAAGGGTCCTCTCCAGATTTACCATCAAATTAGGACAATCACTGGGAATTTTGGTCGGAACTGGTGGCCAATATGGATTATGAAGGATTGGATCATTTGTCAGCTTGGACACATCAGGTAGTTCCAAGGTTGCCAGAAAAGGTAATTAAGGATTAAAGGACATCATAGGCCTCTGATAAGGGCTAGCATTAGGGTTCCAACCAGAGCCTTGTTGCCCACACGGATTTTGTCCATAAGGGTTATAGTTAGGCAGGTTAATGCCATAACCTGGTTGTTGTCCCAGGTTTTGACCATCGACAAACCATTGGTTACTAGCTTGACCAATAGAGGCATCATAGGGCTGCTGAAAATTTTGATAAGGATTGACCTGTGGTTGTTGATAATTTTGATATGGAGCACCCTAAGATTGCCCTTGGGGTTGCTGAAGTACTTGGAGACTATATTTTGGCTGAGATCCAAACTATGCGTAAGGCCCAGGCTGCATTTGATAAACAAGTTCAGCTTGAAATCCAACTTGAGTTTGGGGACTGGGTTGAGTCTAGAGTCCAGCCTGAGTCTGGAAATAGGGTGGGGCTTGAGAAACAACTAGCATATGAATGCCTGGTTGACTGAGAGGTGGATTGATTTGACCGGATTTATGTCCTTGTTGAAATCGAGGTTGACCCAACTGGCCAGAAGGCTGGCCTTGTTGGTACTGAGGTTGACCCAACTGGCTAGAAGGTTGGCCTTATTGGTACTAAGGTTGACCTATTTGCCCAGAAGGTTGAACGTTTTGGGTAATAGGTTGACCTTGCTGAAAATGAGGCTGGCTCATTTGACCAGAGGGTTAACCTGACTAGACAGCAGGATGGCCTTGCTAGATCTGAGGCTGGCTCATTTGACCAGAGGGTTGACCTGGCTGGATAGTAGGCTGGCCTTGCTGGATCTGAGGTTGTCCTTCCTGAATAGAGGGTTGAGCTTGTTGGGCAATGGGTTGGTTTGGTTGAAACAGAGGTTGACCTAGATACCCAAAATGCTGACCTTACTGGGCAACCACTTGGCCTGACTAGAATTGAGTCTGACCTGGTTAACTAGAAGGTTACCCTCAATAAACAAAAGAGGCACCTGTGGTGGCCAAAGGTTTTCCTTGAAAGGGTTGTCCTTGTAGGCTTGAAGGTTTCCCTTGAAAACCAAAAGGCTACCCTTGTAATGGTTGGCCTTGCGGGCCATGATAAGTGGTATGATTCCAGGCAACCGAGAGCGGAATGGAAACTTCGACTGTGGGCTCTAGAGGGAGGGACTTAGTGTGATAAATATGAGCCGCTCAAGGATCATAATAATGTAATGGATTATGTGGATAGAAAGGAGGGAGGGACTTAGTGTGATAAATATGAGCCCCTCAAGGATCATAATAGTGTAATGGATTATGTGGATAGAAAGGTGGTTGGGAGACCAGAGGGTGATGATTCAGGTTTTGAAGAGCAAACATGTATTTCTTATATGACCACCCTGCTAGAATGGAACCGAAAGAAAGTGGTATATTACTTGTAGGGTGAATAACTCCAGACGCCAAGGATGAAGGACCACTATTAGCGAGCTCAAAAGAGGACCCGACAACAGTAGTAACCACCGAGGATGTAGTAATTTCACTAATGGAAGGAGCTGTAGAAGCCACACAAATAGTGGGCATTGATGGAACAAACATGATCGATATGACCTGAGTTTGAGGTGTGGAAGTTGAAGCCATGAAAGGCGTTGAAGTCAGGGTTATAGTACGAGACCACACATAACTTCGATTTATAGATGTGGAACTCATGATGTCAGACAAAGGATGATAGCACAATGGTAATGACATGCCAAGAGAAGTGCTAAAAGGGAAACCTTCCGGGGGAAGAGTAAGTTCTCCGCTTGACACAAGGTTCTCTTTACTGCTAATGGGACTCGTCTCATCCATGTCGGAAGAAGCCATTGCAACCGAAACACTAGGAGGAGTAGATGGGAGGTCTTCGTCTAAGTACTCGCAAAGAGGAGCCTAATCAAAATCAAAAGGTTCTTCTCCCAGATCTCAAGAGTCAAGAGGCTGAACACTTGGGACAATGGGAAGGGTACCACCAACAGTCGATACCTCACAAGAGACAAGAGATGCAGAGTCTCTATCGCTTGGTAAATAGGATGGTTATTGGTGAGTCCACCAGGATGGCTTAGCTCAAAATGTCTAGGAGAAATCAATAAGGTTGCAAAAACTCTCTCAAGATGCGATCATAACACGGCCAAGATTAATAGGTAAAATGTTATAATGGCAAATAAATTTTATGACGCTGGAACGAAACTTTTCCTTTTTCATGTTTAAAGAGTCGAGAAAACAGGCTAAAGATGACTCTATTCGCCTTCGAAGTTTAATGAGCCTTAAAGGACAAGTGCTCAGATGATCCTTTTACTTTTAAAGAGTCGAAAAGGAACAAAAGTGACTACTTTGGAATTCTAAGCAAGAGGTTTACCAGACAAATCGTAAAACTGCATATACACCTTGGTAATAAAATGAAAGAGAAATGACCTAAGACTTTTTGTACGACAATCAATCTTCCCGAATGTTGTGTTCAGAGCGTTATGACTCGTAAGGCAATAGACTCGACTTCCTATGGATAATAGGATGATAACCTAGTGGGGTCTCCCAATATATACGTGATGGTACAAGGAGCACAAATCTGTACTAGTACCTATTGAATCACAAAAGGAGGAATCACCCAACCTTAGTGAAAACAATAGCAACTAGGTTTAACGATGCCGGAACACGTCTCTAGCCTAGACCTGTAGATATGTGAGAGTTAGGTTCCAATGCATTTTTAAGTTCATTCAATAGATTTTAACATTTGATCTTGACTTGAGTTTTGATTTCAAGGCCTTATCGTATGTATCTTTAACACTCCTAGAATGCAACTAGATGAGAAAAAACCATTCCTTTTTATGAACGACTACCGAAATGAGGGTAAGGAGTTCATTTCCAAACAAGAAAATGAAAGAAAAATAGTGCAGGCAAGTAATCAAATCGATAGGAAACATAATGTATTGATTTCCGCTTATCTCACAAATTCTTTGACGAAAAAAATGAAAGATTCAAATTTCGCTTTTCAATTCCTAATCATAAAGAATCTACTAATGAAAACATGATTTCATTTTTGTATAATATATGAGTGCAATTGTTTTTTATTTTTGGAATAAATAACAAACAAGCTAATGCACAACTTGACTGATTAAAAGGAAAATGTAATATATGCTTCAATAGTGAATGGAAATCAAATCAACACAATAAGCTAGTTTGATGACCAACTACTACAGATCAACCAAGAAGATGGGCAAGTAGCAAGAGAACAACTTCAAAAAAATCAACAAGACTGTTGTGGATGTAGTGCAGAATCTCGGAAGGACAAGTAACCCAAAACAAGTGAATTCTTGACGAAACCCTAAAAGACTTAGGTCACACAACCCAAAAACCAAAATTCATGCAAACAGAACTAAGAAGGATATGCCTTGGCAAACACAATCAAAACAGGCTTAATAAGATATAAGAGATAGCAAAGGACAAACTACACTAGCCTATTCAGGAGGTAGGGCTATAAAAAACAACCCTACAGGAATCATCGCAGGGGTAAGATTGACAACCTGAGACGATTGCCAAATCATCGCAAGCACTACATTAGCAACTAAGCAATGTCATCGTAAAGGTACAATTGTTCTCAACGACAGTCCAATTTCAGGAATCGTCGCAGCTGTATGACGGGATAGCCGCGACGTACAATATGGGTAAAGAGGACAGGAGCGATTCGTCATAGCTGTTAGGAATTAAACAACGAAGATCTCAACAAAGAGGGAAAACAAGGCAAAAACAACTGAAAGGCACCAGTCTTATCACTTAGACAGTGCGGTGGACTACCATATCTACTCAAGTGATCCAAAACACTGATGGTTCATTCCCAAAATAAAGAGACACTATGTAATTCAATAAAAAAAAATCAAGAGCAAAAACAAGAGACAACACACAAAGGACTCCCCAGTATGGTCGCCAACTTGTGATGCAGGTAAGTTCCCTCTGCGGACAGAGACAACCCCTCTAGCCCTAGAGTGGGTCTAGTCATAGTAAGACAAAAACAATAGCTAATTCCTTAAATAGTTTTCGTTGAAGAATCCTACCTTATACCAGTGTTTAATGAAGTCTTCATCACGTCATTAGCTATCACTTTCTTCTCCTTAATGAATGGTTTACCTGAAACAACATATGAAAACTACAAAACACATAATAGAGCACAACAATGAACTATCTGCTTATAGAGTCAAGGAACCATAAGCTATCAACATACATTTCATGCATGATATAGTAAATAACCATTGATTGTATTAATGTAAACAATAGTAAATCTTAAAACCACACCTTGAGGTCACAAGCTTCCTTGAAGGGTTCAATAAGTATGTCTCCATAAGCATTCACTCTCAAAGGTCTCCCAGAACGACTGATGGCTCTCTTTCTCACCCAAAAGCACAAGTATGAAACTAAGGCAATCACAACAAGACTTCCTTCTTACAAAACCAATTTTCACTCTCAATCCACAACATGAAAGGCAATCCAAATTGTAAGCTATCAATCCAACCAGCTAAGATCTAGCACACCAAAAGCTCAACTAGCACTCTAAGAACTCCCAACTAGTTGATCATAGTCATGGAGGATGCTTTTATGAGAGGAGGAGCCTCTATAAATGATGGGAGAGGAGGCTTATCTTCAAGGGAGGTTACTCAAAAGGTGGAATGACCATCTCAAATGGGGAGAGGCAAACTTCCTTCACCCAACAACCAGCTCCAGAACCACCCATAAACATTCTATTTGAACTAATTCGCCATATCTGGGTCATCATAGGTCAAACATTGAGACTCAGAGATGACATCGCAAGGCATTAGTGCATTTTGGGCTATCATCGTAGGCAAGATATTGATGACCTGCGATGATCCCTAAAATCTGGCCGTCACAAAGAATAGATGTACTCCTGTGACGGTGTCGCGAGGTTCTTGTTCACTGTGGTCCATTGTCGCAGATAGGATATTGATGTTCTGTGATGATCTTGAAACATAGGTTAAAAAGGTCAACTTCAGGATTAATGAGCATGGTTAATCTTCTTGAGTGATATGGAATATGTGGACACATATTTTGATGTATGACATAGTGCAGATGCCATTCAGGGACCAACTCTACCCAGGATCAGGGGATGCGGGGTCGGTGACAAAATAATATGTAACACCTAGTCAGAGTATGCCCTAGTTAGCATCATGCACACCTGTCATCGCTGCAAAAAACACCCTCCAAAATTTTACCTACACTTCAATTTTGGAGCCTACTATGGATCATATGATCGGTCATTCCATGGTCACTTCTTGATCGATCGAAGTCACTTCCTCACACATGCTCACTTTGTAACACATTCATGAGCACATTCTTTTATGCAAGCTTGAACAATCATAACATAGTCCATCAAGATAGTGTCTGCAGAACGTTCAACCCATGTCGACAATCAATGCGCATTGTTATTGAAAATCCCTCACTTTCGACTGGGTTTGTACTTCTATTTTGGTGAGTTTTTCAAACTGTTACTTTTGCGCACCTTCGCTTTCACTAGTGTCAATTTCATGATTTCGACAGTCACTTCTTCTTGCTTTCACTTTAATTAGTGTTTTTTTCATGTTATGTTCACTATGGCATGTGTCGCTTTCAGTGTCATTCGCATATCACAAGTGTCATTCCCTATTTTATCTTCATATAGTAAATGTCATATTTTTGCATGTGAAGTGTCACAGAATGCACTAAATCTAGTTTTGGTGTGTTACAAGGGGTGATATTTGCATTAATGAGTTGTACTTACTATTGACCAAATTGTCATTGATGTGAAAGTGAGAGTAATTCTAGGATGATTAAGCATGTGTGTAGAAGAGCAGGCATGCAGGGGATGATTTAGTTGGAAGAAACCCTAGCCCTAAGGTTTTAGTTCCTTGGATGGTGAAGACAAACTCATCTTTGTTGATGCTTTTGGAGCGTCAGACCACTGAGCTTACCTTACAGACCTTCGCCATTATATTCTCCTCGGCTTGTTGATTTCTGTGGTATGTGGAGAATCCCGTGGGCCCTCATAGTTTGTAAGGTATGCCTAGTTGAAGTTAAGGCCCCAGGCTTTGGTCCCAAAGCCCCAAAATGTTGATGAGTTGGCACCATAAATAATGGTATGGCATCATTTGTGATTTAATGCCATAAATATAAAGTTTTATTTATTAAAAAAAGGGGATCAAATTTAAATTTAAATTTTACTTCAAAAATTCAAATGGGCCCCAAATTATGTAATAATTATCTGGGCATAAATTTTTTAGCTGGGCCAATAAAAAATTTAGTCTTTGTATATTAAAAAAAATAAAAAAAATTGGTGGGGTAATTGAATAATTCATTGGTTTTTGGACATGAAGGCACAAATATTATAATATGTGTTGTTGGCATTTCAAGATCCCATTGTCAAATTCTCCACTATTCATGACCATTAATCATGTATAAATTTTGCACCAACAAGATAAGTCCGAGTTTTTTTTCTTCAGAATAAATTAGGGCGAATCAAACAATAAGTTTTATCGTCTGGTCTCTTGTTGGTTCTGTAATCATTCTGGAGATCGTATTTTTGTAAGGGTTTTTGTCTGCGGTCATAAGAGAAGATGAATATCCATATATCCAAGATCTATAGGCCTGCAGACTCAAGAAACAATTGAGCTTGCCTTTTCTGAATTATTATTGTGGTCTCTATCATCAGTAAAGGGAGTCTTTAATTTATTTTTGAGGGACAAGGTTTTCGATTTTTTTTTGTAGGTGATCCTTGATTCTTTTCATCTATGCGGCCAAGGCACAATGATTTCTGAAGATCTGTTGATGAAGTTTCAATTGGTTAATTCAATAAATATTGAATCACTGGGGAGTCTTTGATTCATGACACAAAGCTAAAATTCTTCTAGTACAAATGATGTGAGGAACCGAAACTATATAAGGCACCCTAACCCTATCTAAATTGCATCGAGTTGTCATTCACTAAGGTTATTTGTAGTTGGTTCTAGCTCAGATCTAAGGCATGAAGGCATAACATTTGAAGATCTGTGATCATCCATCAAAAGTACTAAGCCAACTTTGAAAATTTGAAATACCCTGTGTTATGCTCCTATACCAATAGGTGTCATATTTCATGATTGTTTTGATGAGCTCTGTAATATGTTCATACCTTTTCTTGTTGCAAAGGTTTTCCATATTGTCAAAAAAGCAAAAAATTTAAAAATGTAAAGAGGGTATACCCTAAAAGAAAAATCAAAGAGTGAAAAGAATAAAATGGTCAAAAAAGTGAAAGAAATGAACCCCAAACAAAATAGACCAGGAAATTGTGCAAGTCCAAGTGCCACTACTATTTCATTTTCTATAATAAGCAATTGTGTGCAGCTTGTTAACTTTTGCCACAATTGATGAAGAGTCAAACAGCTCAAACTTGGCTCATTCATATTTGAATTTCATGTTGCAGAATAGAGAATAAAATCTGACCAAACTGTTTAAACTTGGCAGATAAGTAGATAGGTGGAGTAAATTAAAAGGAGATCAATAGTTTAATCTGAGCCCTTGGATGTAATAAGTGTAAACTTAGGTAGGATTTCCATGTAAAGAAAAAGAAGATTGATAAGGGTTATCCAGTCTAAGTGCACCCAAATAAAGAAGAAAAAATGTTAGGTTAAAGTAGGTAGGGTAGGTAGATGATGTTGCAGAAAGATACTTGTGATGAAAAATATTTCTGAATGTGTTAACTTTTATTTTATCACAAAGTGCAAGGCAGACATTCCACTTGTTGTACTTGAAGTAAGACAAGGTTAAATAACTAACTTCCATTCACATTTTTCCCTAAAATATTTCACTAATTTCCCTAAGTATTAAGGTCTTTGAAAATCAAAGGGGCTTAGAGCATTTCTGTGACTTCTGGAGGGATTGGACCCTCAGCCCAATGATCTAAAAACCTTAGTACTTATAAATCATCCATCCATTATTCATTTCATTTCATAAAGTTTTCCTAAGTGAAAAAACCTATTTTACTTAGGAAATGCATGATATCGCTTGAAAACCCCTTTTCTCACTTTAGCCTAAGTTTTAATGTAAACTTTAAAACATTGGGTTAGTGCTTATTTCATTTTGTTTCATATTAATTTTTAACTGTTATTATATAACTCCCGTAAATTCTAACCCTTCCCCGTATTATGTAAATATATTAAAACCCCCACACTTTATATAATTCCCACCCTGATGGTATATAACCATTATATAAGTTAATAAGGATTAATAAGTTCATTCGAAGTTTATTAAGAACCTTCCCCGCTCCACAAACAATGGGATTAATTAACCGTTTGGGCTAATTAATAACCAACCCCCTAACCAATAAAAATGCCCCCGATACGATTTAACGCTGTTAATATATCAGGCCCACTGCAAATTAACACCCCGCCATCTCTAGAGCCCGTCAGTCGTTCGATCTCCACCTTTTCATCCGACGGTCGATGATCATATCGTGACCCCCCTAGTGACCGCGCTTTAACTCGCGATCACTAAGTGGTTTTTTGTCGTACCCTTGCCACGCGTCACCCATTCCACATGCTCGCTAGCCCTCACCCCAAATCCACCCAGCCCCAAAAGCGGTGCGGGGTAAGCCACTTACCACCCTTCACGTCACGACAAAACATCCCATCATGCTGATGTCATCTGCCCGACAATGCTAAAAAGTCCCGCCAACCTAAATTTTGTTAAAAACAATGATAAACGTCATTTTCACCACTATTCTCTATACACTGTGCTCTCATGCAAATTAATGTCCAATCCACTATTCCAGCTTTTCAACCACCACCTAAGCAGCAAGACTACAACATGAGCTTCACAGCATGTCAACTAACCCGCTATTGTACGGTTTTCCTCCTCAATCCAAGTATTTATCCATTTTTGCTGTGCAACCCTACAATTTCAGTTTTCCACTGGTAATTCTACCAGAGAAAGACGAATTCAAGTTAAAGATAGTCTGTAATCACCATAAAAGACCCTAAAACTGTTGTTTAGTTCATCTTTCCCATAAAAAGTTCGAATTCCAGTTTGAACACACAAGAACCAAATATGGAAACTCCCATAGCCCTGAATGTCATGCCCATGAACGCACCTCATAAAGACTTAGATTATTTACCCCTGACCGACAAAGATTTCCAGATAAAAGACCTATTTGGTGATAGTAACCATCTTAAAATCTTTTTCCAAATCAGAGATAGTCATCTGAATAATTCTGACATTTTTGGATTGTGGAAATCCAATCTTCCCATGTATTTCCTCCCCTCAGTCCATGTTTTCCTAGATATCATTCATCAATGCTGTGCCAACTATGACGCTGTCCATAGAGCAGTTATGTCCCCATCCCAAACTGTTCTTTTTCCCATAACTGCTAAGTCCATTAATGAAATAATACAGTTCCATTCCACTCAACCCCTTGCTCCTCTTTCCCTGGGACATCTACTTGAAAAAGCCCCTGAGTTTCCCAAATCAGAGATAACTCATATTGCTCAGATGTTTATGTCACCAAATTATCAACCCAAGGGTCCATCTCCCTATCTGCAGACCTTTTTCACTGAAACTAGTAGACTTATTGTTGACATGATATCCATGATCATGGGATTTAATACTGGTGAATATGTTGATGATATTACTTTAGTTTTGTTGTCAATATTTACTCCTGGATAGCCCCCTGCTGTCAAGTATGACTTTTCCACTTTCATTGCCAATAAAATCCATGATCAATTCATGAGTTTGGATAGGGAAGGAGTTTTTAAATACACATCTTTTATATACCATCTTTTGTTATATCATCAGCCAGACAGCTTTCCTTTCCCTATCAGGAAATTGTATTCAAAATAAAATCGAAGGTTTGTGATCTTTTGGACCTCAATCTTTCATAAAACTTTGGAGTCTCCTTATACCTATAATGAATTCATTTAATGGTTTGTACATTCAGCATCCACTCTGTTGATAGGAGTTCCCCCTCCTAGACTCACTGGTGACATGAAGAAGATTATCCAACTCTCCAAGCAGTACAAGAAGGTGACTGGTACCTGTACCAAAATCACACAGAAATCAGAATGTATGGGTGTGAACTTTGCCCTTTCAAGTTGTGTAAATATGTGCCCATGAGATTGTTTTCCCTAGAGTATTTTAGATAGATCATAAATGCAGACTTAGTCTATTTTTGTGCTGCCAAAAAGAAGGCTCAGTTAAGAATAAAGAACTAGCTAGTCCCATATGTCATCAATTCTAGGGATGCATGGCAGGAAGCTGAAAAGATTTTAGAAGACCATCTTAGGTTGAAGAAGATTTTTTGGTGGGTTCCATATGACCCAAATAGTTTTATACGTGACAGAAGAAAAAGAAACAGGTTATCAGTTTATATACATCATAGGATCCCAGAAATTGAACAGTTTGCAAATCAGGATGAATGGGTAGAAGGGACCCTAATAAAAGAAATTAGTGAGCAAGAAAAGATGGAAAATGCTATGAAAGATCTTGAAAAAACCCTTGACTTGGACTCTTTTGGATAGGTATCATTTAAGCTACCTCAACAATTAGGAATTGGCACATCCTCTACTGGAACTTCTCAATAGTCTCCACAGGAAGCCAACATACCAGCTACATCCAAAGGTAAAGAAATAGAGACCATAGAGCAGCCTACAATGACAAATCAACCTGCAAAGTCCAGAGAACATAGTTAAGTGCAACGTCCTCCAGCTCAAACTAAAGCAACATAAATTCTAGCATTAAAAACTCCTCTAAATGAGGAAAGAAACAAAAAGAGGGATAGAGAAACCATCACACCTATCAGTGGACCATCATAACAACCTGGACTAAAGAGAAAAAGACTGAATCCTTTGTCAGAAGAGGAAATAATTGAAGAAACTATAGATAGCCAGAGAGAAGAAAGAGCCAGCCAACAAACTACACCATTGGGAGGAACCTCAACTAGCTCACAAAGGCAGGAGCTAGAAAGACATCATAGTGTAGAAGTATCTTCCACTAGGCCACAAAGCAAACAGGTCTCAGACATTAAGAAGACTTTCACAGAAATAAGGCAAGGAATGACCCAATAAGGCTTCAAATTTACGGTCAATATATGAAAATGGCCCCCACAAACTAGCAGAGATTAATGTCATCCGACGACATTAAAGAAGGTAAAATGTTAATGAGTTATTTTAAGCCAAAAGTGCAACAACCCTAGTTGGTAGCCGATTATATCAGAACAAACTTGGAGGTCCTGGCCAAATATATTCACCCTATGGACCAGATTGAGCTTCACAAGTAGACTGGGGAAATAGTTTATTCCACACTAACTGACAAAGTAATGCTAGCCCATAAGTTGCAAAATTCCTTGGAAAACAGAACAACTCAATTACATATGGAGAAAGCCTCTTCTCTGGTCGAAGATAACAGGATCAAATCACTAGAAGAGATCATTATTGTATTGGGACATGATCCCAAAGATGCTAAAGGCATAAAGGCACTAATTAAAAAGAAGGAAGAGGACATTGTTGCCTTGAGGAAATAGTTGAAGCTACCTCCTTCAACACATCCACAAACTGCAGAAGTTATACAACAGAAATCCGAAGAAGACATGATGGACCTGCTCCTGAAACTTAATGAAAGATTAAATGATACAGAGCAGGCATTGGAAAAGGCACTAAAGGAAAAGCAGGGAGAGTTGACCTCTAAGCCTCTTGAGGTAATCCCCATATTCTCAACTGCAATTCCCTCTACACTTGGAACATCAGTAGCTACAAATGTCCCAGCAGTCACAGCAGAGGTAATTACAGGTACATCAACAACAGGTACAACACCAAGTAGCATTATTAATATGAGCACAGAAGAATTGATAAAAGCTATGGAGGAATTGAGATTACAGGTTACAAAGTTGAAACAGGTGAAAGAGAAACTGGCTAAGGCAGAAAAGAATTATGGCATCTGCAAAATAAGTGTTGTGGAAAAGAATAGGGAGATTAAAGCCTTGGAAGGTAAAGTGAAAACCTTAGAACAAGAACTCACTTTGATAAGCCCTTGACAGAAATTAGGAAAATCCTTTGGGCTAATACTATTCAGTCTATAAATGAAATATGGTCGTCAATCCAAGTAATCTATGAGTAGCTAGACTTAGTGAAAACAACCCATGGAGCAATTCAACAGACAAGAGCAGAGTTGGGTAAAATGCCAGAAGAAGCCAACAGGCTTATCAATTTGTTGAATACCAAAAATAGAGAATAGTTAGAAGTACTTGGCATCTCAGACAAGACAAACACCATTTTGGAAATCAAAAGAGTTTTGACCAAGAGAACTTTAATGCAGAACTTAGAGAGAAGATGCCAATAAATGCAAGTAGAAATCAATTCTTTTATGGAGAAATTCACAGTTTTGCAGAGTAAAGGGCTACCAAGTCCTTTGGTCATTAATGATAAGCTAATGAAACACATTGATTATGTAGATAAATTGAATAATTATGCTGGCAATCAAGCTAGCTCATCATCAAGTGTAGCAGGAGTGAAAGCACTTCGCACAGGCCGAGTTCTCTATGACAACTTGGAGAACTTATTTTACATTGAGCATGAGGTAAAGCACCTATTCACCATCCAACCTAACTTCTTCAGATATATAGAGACTGATGGAACTCTAAGAAAACTTCAGAGGCACAAATTGCCAGAGAAGAAATGGTGGGAAGATATGTTAGAAATTTTGTAAAGTTACCTTTGGTAAAACATAAATTTTAGGCTATTTACCTTGTTGAGATAAACAGAGATGAATAAAGGTGAACAATGATCAAATAGGTCAAAGAGTATCAGAGCAGACAAAGAGTATCAGTCAAGCAAGGCAGCCAACATGAAGTTATAGCAGCAAGCCAAATAAAAGGGTATGCATCCAGCACACCCAACACAAATAGGAATAGCACAACATCTGATTGATTTTCTCCTATCTTCGAGACTAGCTGTCTCTATTTTCTTGTAAAAATTATTTGTCATCACTATAATATATCTCACTCTGTTATGAGATATTTTGTGAATAATATTTTGTATAAATAATCCCTCAATTGGAGTATTAGGGGTGGATCCATATACATTGTTGTAATACTAGTTTTTTGGAATAAAGTGCTGATTGGATCAAATTTTCGCATCGCTTGTTGGACAAAGAATTGATGCAAGGGACTTTTCACAGATTTCTTGAAACAAACACTGGATCAATAAGTCCTCTATACCTTATGTTTTAAAGTTTTCCTTGTTTATTATATCATCTCTATTTCACATCTAAATGATAAACAAAAAAGAGTAATTTAGAATATGCTTTATTGCACTCTGTCTTCAAAAGTTATCATTTTCTATGTTTTCTTCTGAATTAGAATAGACAATGAAATCTTAATTGCTCATGTTTTCTAGTTTTATCACTTTGATTATGTATTAAAGAATACTTAACTGCTCTTTATCAGTAATCATCCAAGTTCCCTCTTGAAATAAGTTGAAGGATTCTTAATTGCCCTTCGCCCATTTTGGAAACCCATTCCATCTATTCCAAGTCTTCATTTGTTCCCTGTTTGACCATCTTGCCCTGTGAAACCATCCTTTGTTAAGAAACCAAGTCCAGTTAAGCCATCTTACTTGACTCCATTAGTCCAATGGCCTACACCACTGAGTCTTGTCACTTTGCTATTGAATCTCACCACCCAAACTCAAACAAAACCCCTAAACTTCACAACTAGCCTAATATCCTTAAAAAACAAAGCTAAAACATAAAGAGAGATCCCTCTCTGGATGCAGATTGGCTAGAATCTATATCTAAAAGATTGGTTTGTGGTTATCTTGGCCTCCTTTCCCTTTCTTACAACTTTTGGGAAAACCTGAGTGATAACACCCTGCTCACCTGTTTGATGTTGTTGAGAAAACTAGACAAATACCTGGAAATGCTAAGTATTGGAGTTGGTAGACGTTTGGTTATCTTTAGAAATTTGTGACAGTCATAATAGTGATGCCTTATGAGTCAAAGATGCACTTGAAAGCCTGGTGATACAAAACTATTGAATATTGATGAGACTTGTTCACCGTGACAGAAGTCTGATTTAAGGGTCAACCATAAATACCATTCCATCACTTTTCTAAGTATAAGCTCGAGGTTTCATTTCACTTGAAATACAAGTTTGGATGCCCAGTCAAATTCTTTGAGGCCCATTTAGGGCTCATTTGAAGTTTGTCCTAAGGACGAATTGTAACAGATCAAGCATATTGATCCTGAGATAGGCATACCTGTTTGAAACCTAAGTCTGAGCTCTTCTGAGGACATTTTTTAGAGAAAATCCTGTGTATTATTGAATGTGATGTGAGCATCCTTGAGGACAAGCAGTGTAGTGGTTACTTCAGACTCCCAGTAGATATATCTGTGGAGAATTGGATGGAGAAAAATTCAAGAGACTTTGTCTTGACATTGTTTATTTTTATTGTGAATAATCTGGGCTAAGCACTGTGAAAAATCACTCTACTAGTTGAAAGTGATTGCATTTACTTGAGATAGATATGGAAACTCTATTTGTTTTGTAATTCAATCATGTTCCAGAAGCATGGCTTGAGGAATGACTACACAATGACCTTGTTTCTCAACAATGAAAGAGTGATATTATGGACAACTAATACATATGATAGAGGTGTTTCTATTGGATGTGTATGCCTTTGTGCATTATGATAAAAAATCTATGTACAATCAAGACAATAAACTATGATTTATTTGGTGACAATGCTACATGAATTCCTGAATGGATCTGGAACCTGCATTTTATGGAATTGTGATCTAAACATAACAATGACATGACAGTATATTATTATTGTGTAAGTACTGAATATGGCGGTGTAGAAATTACTGCAGTGTTAATCTAGGTTGTCACTGATGTCAATACGACAATATCCGGGATGGCAAATATTCTTGATGCTACAATGCCATTGCTGAAGATGCCAAGTCACTAATGAAGAAGTGCCAAGTGTACCTTGATGATGTAGGATCTCTTGATGACCTATGTGATGAATTTCCTTACCTTTGATGATCTTGATGATCTTATGAAGCCATAACCTTAGTTGTCCTTACCTCCAATGATCTTGATAATGGAAGACTATACTAAGATGATGAAAGATTACATGCTGCATATAATTGATGACACATCAATATCTTGGGGACATGATGACATTTATGAGCCTGGGAGCCTTGATGAAGAAACCAAGCAAAAGTAAGCTCATCCATGAGAAGCCCATCCATGAAAAATTTTGATGTCCTATATTTCTGCACTAAATAATGAACAATCACATTAAAACTTATTTTTCATCTACTTAGAGGAAGAATCTCACCATGAGATCTTCACCATCTTGAAGAGTATAATTTTTCCTTTCCAATGAGCTATTACACATCGCGAAACTCCAAGCGGTATGAAAGTTATGAATTTTTGAAGTTAAATTATTAAATCTAGACATGGAGCCAACTTCAGCAGCCTACACAAGTCAACCTCCAAACAAGGACGTGTCCTTTCATTTTGTTGTGCAAAGAAAACTATTTATTAGGGATTTGAGTTCATTATTTAGCCATTAATTTTGGGTCTGAAGTTCATAATTTGGTGGTAGACAGTAAGGAGTATTCTTGAAGACAAGGACAACAAAATACTTGTTTGGGTAATTTTGTGAATGTGATTACAGTGACGTTGGTGTAGTACTATTAAAAGTGACGTTTGTGCAAAAATTAAAGGGACCAGTCCTATTGAAAGTATCTCAGATTACATCTCAAGCATAAGGGCACAAATTACTATAAGAAGGCATAGTCAGAAGGCCTATTTACTACAAATAGGATTATTGCAAGTATTGTAGTAAGTGTTTTGGAGCTGATGTAGGTTGGTGCAGCTGTAGGAATAAGGCCAAGCTGCTACAACTAGTTGGGAAATGGTTTAAAGGCCTTGAAATAAGGCTATAGGGTCTTCTAGGAGTAGTGAGTAGAAACAACATCAACTTGGAGCAAGGCTGCAACTGTGGAAGGACTGGTTGGGCAGGTTTAAGAGGGATGTAGCAGTGGGTTACTAGCCCTAACCAACAACAACAATTACAGCAATAAAACAGAACTACAAGCCTACATTATGAGAAGATCTATTTAGATTTGCAGCAGAGTTAATTGACCTCTTGTGAAGCAGATCTGTTGACACTTTTGAGCATATTTTTTATGGGATTCTTAGAGAAGCTTATTGAAGAATTGATGTGCAGACTTCAGAGCATCCTTTAAGCATTGGAGCAATTATTAAATTTGTTGCAGTCCTCTTGAAGATGCCTTTGAAGAATTGATTAAAGGCCTTGTGGAGTCACATTGAAGATTTAATATTATGGAGAGTTCTTGGGGCAACTTGTGGAAAACCTTCTTGAAGCATAACTTGAAGATTTGTAAAAACAATTTGCTATTTGAGAATATTTTGAAGCAATGAAGACACCTTGTAGTAGTTGATCTTGAAAGAATTCTTGGAGACATTATTGACCTAGTGATGTACAACTGATGTCAACATTAGGTGACCTTGAAGATCTTGTTTGGGTACCATGAAGAGCTATGGAGACACCTTCATGTGAAGACAAGGTTGTCATTGATGAAGTAATTTTGAGGAGATATTGCTGAAGATTGACAGGGATCATTTAAGAAGACATAGGAAACCATGAAGTATAACCAAATACATCTTGATGAAGTAAAGTAAGGGTTGGAGCCCAAGAGGTTGGAGCCTTGAAAAGACAAGGTTGGTGCCTTGGAGGATAGGGTTGCAATCCTAGAGGGTCGGAGTCCTCAAGAAACTAGGTTGGAGCCTGAACTAGATATAGGGGTGGAGCCCTTGAGGTTGGTGCCTCAAAATTGACAAGGTTAGATCCTTGGAAGTCCAAGTTGGTGCTTGGCAAGTACAGGTCGGAGCCTGGAAGATTTAGGATTGGTGTCCTTGGAGTTGGTGCTCCTAAACTCAAGGTTGGTGCCTTGGATAATATAGGGTCGAAGCCCTAGAGGTTGGAACCTCACTAAAGTCCAAGTAGGTGCTTGGCACATCCCAGGTTGGAGCTTGGGTGTCCTCATCAAGGGTTGGATCCCTACCCATATTGTACTTGATTCTTTATAAAGATTATATTAATAAAAGCGTTTACTTCTATTGTTCATTTTTGTGTTCTAAATATAAGTGATCTAACTGGTAAAAATAACAATTGATAAGAAATATTGGTTCACCCCCCTCTTAGTATTTCCAACAATTGTTATCAGAGCCAGTACCTTCACTCAAAGCCTAACAATTTGAAGGTTGATCCTTAGAACACAAATGGCAAAGCCAAGGAAGAAAGCCTCCAATCCTTCTAAAGATGTCTCTTCCTCAACCGTGAAAAATGAAAACAATCAATTTGGGAAAGTTCCAATGTTCAATGGTAACTTTGATATATGGGAGGCAAGAATGAGGAATTTCTTAAAGACTCAAGGCATTAAAGTCTAGAAATTGGAGATTGCTAATAACATGATGGATGGAGAATCTAAGGAACATAATACAAGAGCAATGAAACAAATATTGAATGGGCTACCTGATTCTATGAAGGCTAATTTTTAAAAATGTCTGTCAGCAAAAGGCATATGGGATAAGATTCATGATCTTCACCCAAAAGGAGCGTTGAAAATTATCTTGGTGGCCTGGGTGAAGGTGTAATGGATAATCGTTCAAATCTAGAAATGGTATATGCAAGTTCAAGAGGAACTTCTTCTTGGATTTCCTTTGGAGTATCAGTCATCTACCTCCAAACTTGGCTATTCTGCTAAATTAGCAAAACTGCTTAATTTTACCGCTATATGACAACCTTTGTATTGCCATAGAATCAAAAGGAATTCAAAGTTGTGGTTAATTCCTTATCGCGTCCACTTTTTTCACAACCATTATCATGTTAAAATCTCCGCCATTAATCTTACCTTTTAATCCGACGGTTGTTGATTCACCCGATTGCCAAAACTAACCGGCGATCCTCCACCGTTGATCAAAGCACATTTGATCCAATGGTTAACAGTGATATCAGATGAAAATCTTGCGCAATGTTTACCCACCCAATAAATTCGTTTCCTCTCTCCACCCAAGTGCTACGTGTCAATCAAATAATGGAATAGCTTGGAATGTCAAAAGACCGCTTACCACTTTTTCTTCACTCGATAAACAACTACACTAATAAATCACCTTTCTTCCTTGACAAGATGTACGAGCATATTGACGTGCGATGACTGTTAGATCTAGTGGATCTGTATTAGATGGTTCTAGACTCCTTTGGATTAACACGATTTTGTCAAGTGTTATTTTCTCTATTCTACCAAACTTGACACCTCCGCTACATTTAACTTGTCTCAAACCATATTCTCCAATGTCTTTAGAACATAACCAAATTATTTCAAAACATGGAAAAAAAACAAGATTGGTGATATAATACAGTTTTTTCACACTCTAATTCAAAAGAAAAATTGCAGATCAACAGAACTTAGAGATATTTCGAAGGAATACAATGCCGACCAATTATACACAAATACACAAAGACATAGTTTCTGTAACTTAATATTACACGACCTAATCAAGCCAAATCAGTCAAGAACCCTTTACAATAATTCAAAACTTACATAAATACCATTTCATTCTAACAATCAGATTCTTAATCCATGGATCGAATCTGCCTAATCTTAGACAATATCCAATTTGGTTGATATTCTCCTTGAGAATATCAACTGAAACTAAACAGCTTGAATTAATTATAAAATCACTCAATCCCTAAATCCTAGCTCAAATCCTATCTAGAAAACTTTGTAAATGGATAGCTAAAGGATCCCACTCCTCTGCTTGTAAACTTTTTTTGTATTTTTAGAATAAATTCGAAGCCTTTTGTCTTCAAGCCTCATGCTCCTGCATCAGAATCCTAAGGAAAAAAATCTTCGTGTGCTCCTGTCCATGAGCTCTTCTATAGAATTTCCCAACTTATGTAGCATGGCATCTATCATCCAAGTAGCTTCGACAATTTGTTGATCCTTCCATTTGACCAAATACTGAAAATACTCCTGTCCTCTTGTCTTCTTCAACAATTTCTTGTACAAAATCCTCTCTAGCTTCAATGTCCAACAAATCTGGTGTCTCTGTCTAAAACAATTCTCTTAGGTAACCCATGCAATCTTACAATCTCTTTAAAAAACATATTAACAATGTGAGTAGCATCACTGGTTTTATAACATGGAATAAAATGCGCCATTTTTGAAAATTTGTCAACTACTACATAAATTGAATCATGTCCCCTTTGAGTTTTTGGTAAACTGAAAACAAAGTCCATACTTACCATATACCAAGGCCTATCTAGAATAGGTAATGGAACATAAAAACCTGTGTTTTGGCTCCTTCCCTTTGCATACTGACGGACTTTACAAATATTCACATACTTTTCCACTTCAGTGCTCATATTCGGCCATAAATAAAACCTATTCAACTGTTCATAAGTCTTGTCTACACCAAAATGTCCTCGAAGTCCTCCACTATGTTTCTCCTTAATCAAATTTTCTCTCATAGAAAAAATTGGTATGCACAACTGATTTCTTTTAAACAATAGTCCCTCTTGTAGGAAACAATCCAACCACTTGCTTCTGTCTAACAAAATAGGATTTCTACAAGCTTCAAATTCCTCTTTAAAATCTAGATCTTTCTCATATAACTCTTTAAGAAAATCAAAACCCAACACTTGAATTTGAATTTCTTGAACAAAAATGCTTTTTCTACTTAAGGCATATGCTACTTTGCTTGATTGACCAGTTATATGTTTTAACACAAAATTAAAACTTTGAAGGTATTCTACCCATTTTGCATGCTTCTGGTTAAGCTTTGGCTATTGCATAATGCACTGTAATGCATGGTTATCTAAATACAATATGAACTCCTTGGACATCAAGTAATGTCTCCACTTCTTCAAAGATTGCACCACTACATAAAACTCCTTGTCATAAGAAGAATATTTCTTCTTTGACTCATTCAAATTTTCACTAAAATAAGCTACAGGCTTGTCCTCCTGACTCAAAACAGCTCCAATGGCTTCTCCATTGGCATCACACTTCACTTGAAAATGTTTATTAAAATCAGGTAAAATCAAAATAGGTTTCTCATTAATCTTTCTTTTTTAACAGCTGGAAGTTCTTTTCTACTTCATCAGCCCATTTAAATGGTTGTCTGTCCTTCTTTATTGTGTCAATAATTGAAGCGTTGATATTACTAAAATTCTTTAAGAATTTCTTGTAAAAACTAGCAAGACCTGACTACTTCTTATCTCAAAGACACTTCTTGGTGAAGGCCAATCCATGATAGCCTTGACCTTCTCTGGATCCATCTTTAACCCCTCAGTAGAAATAACAAAGCCAAAATACACCAACTCCTCCTTCACGAATTAACATTTCTTTAAATTTAACAGTAACTTCTCTTGTTGTAGCCTCTGTAAGACATAATTAAGATGTTTCACATGTTCCTTTTTTGATCTGTTGGAAACTAATATATCATCTAGATATATTATTACGAATTTACCAATAAATTCTCTCAAAACTTCATTCATGAGCCTCATAAATGTAATAGGGACATTTGACATTCCAAAATGCATTACCATCCATTCATACAATCCTTCATTGGTCTTAAAAGCATTTTTCCACTCATCTCCCTCCCTAATTTTGATTTGATGATAACCACTTTTTAAATCTAACTTTGTAAAATATCTAGCTCCACTAAAACAATCCATCAAATCTTCAATTCTAAGTAAAGTAAATATGTACCTGATTGTTATCTTATTGATTGCTCTTGAATTAGTGCACATTCTCTAGCTTCCATCTTTCTTTGGGCTCAACACTATTGGCACTACACAAGGACTCAAACTCTTTCTAATCAGTCCCTTGTCTAACAGTTCCTGAATCTGTTTCTTGATCTCTTCATTCTCTGTGGGAGTCATCCTATAAGCTTCTTTATTAGGTAGATTTTGTCCTAGAATCAAATCTATGTGATGATTGTTTTTTCTAATGGGTGGTAACTCATCAAGCAAATCATCTAGAATGATATCACAATAAGTGTCCAACATCTCTTGAATTTTAATTGGTAAATTAGAAACTTTTGTGGAAGTAATTATTACCTTGGGTTTGCAAACAGATGCAAATATTACCTCATCTTCTTCCATCTGCTACAAGTAATCCTTTCCACTCAGCAAAAGGGTCTTTGGATCAGGTTTCTTTGATGTATCCTCTTCTTCTATTGGCAACAATGTATGATTGACACCATATTTGCTAGATTTGTATGTGTTCTTATTTCCATCATGCATAGATCCTCTGTCATACTACCAAGGTCTACCCAACAATATATGACACGCATCCATAGGCATCACATCACACAGAATTATGTCTTTGTACTTTCCAAAGTGCAACTCCACTTCACATTGCTCATTCATTACCAACTGATATCCCTTTTTAACCCATGACATCTTGTAAGGTGTTGGATGTTTCTTTGTTTTCAATTTCAACTTTTCCACCACTTCTGTGGAGACCACATTATCTGTACTACCACTGTCTATTATCATCTGACAACACTTCCCTTGAACCTTACACACAGTCTTGAACAAGGTTTTTGTCTGTGCTGGTTCAACAATTTCCTTAGTTGGTTTTAAAAAAAATTTGTTGACTACCAAAGATTCCCCTTTTTCTGGTACATTCTCTTCTTCTATTACCTTTGTTGCTTCCTCCTTAGTTTTTGCAACTATTGCATTCGTTTGATTCATTCCTATATTTTCTGGGAACTCATAAGCTCTGTGTCCCACTTGTTACATCTGTAACATCTGATCTCTCTTCCTTTACCTCTGTCTCCTCTTCCTCTAGAAAAACTCCCTTTGCCACTTGCATCACCTGTTATGGGTGCATGCTGACTTGAGCAGCTGCTAGCTCCATCTCTAGGTGTTGTAGATCTTCCTCTACCACCTTAACTTCCTCTTCCTCGAAAATTACCTCTATTTCTGGCAGACTACTTGCTTATGAGTTTTTGTTCAGCCTTCAATACAATCTGATAAGCCTCTTCAACTGTTTTAGGAGATAGTACACTTATCTCATCTTGTATCTCAATTCTGAGACCATTCACATATCTTGCAACTTTCTCATCTGTATCTTGGATTTGTCCTGCTCTTATGCTCACTTTATAGAACTCCTCTGTGTATCCCTTTACTATCATAGACCTATGTCTAAGATTCTTCATCTGTCTAAATAATGTTTGCTGATAATCACTTGGAAAATACTTACTTTTTAGTTTTTCCACCATCCTGTTCCAATTCTTAATTGGTTGTTTGCCAAGTCTTCTTCTTTTTGCCTACACTCCATCCCACCAAAGTGCTGCATGTCCTTTCAGTTTTGCGACAACAAACTTCACCTTCTTTCCTTCTTCTATTTCTTCATAATCGCATAATTTCTCCATGTCATTTATCCAGTCTATCAATTCCTCAAGGCTTAAGCTTCCTATGTAGATTGAAACTTCAAGTCTAGGCTTGGAAGTGGATCTCAGTACTGACTTAAAGAATCTCATTTCATGAGTTACATCTATAGGTTCTTCTTCTTCTGCAGCTCCAACTTCAGGTTCATTGACATCTTCAGCATTTGCATCTCTTCCCATTTCCATTGCTTCCAATCTAGCTTGCATCTATTGCATAGATTCCAACACTTCAGAATTTGCAACTGGTCTTCCTCTTCTTCGACCACCACCTCTTCCTCCAACTTTGAAATCCATGTTGGATTTCTTTTTCTGATCATTGAGATCTTGTTCAGTGCCAGTAGGCTTTGATACCACAAATGGTGGCATGGGTGCAGGTGTAATGGATAATTGTTCAAATCAAGAAACGATATCTGCAAGTTTAGGTGGAACTTCTTCTTGGATTTCCTTTGGAGTATCAGTCATCTACCTCCAAACTTGGCTATTCTACTAAATTAGCAGAATTGTTTAATTTATCGCTATATGACAACCTTTGAATTGCCACAGAATCAAAAGGAATTCAAACTTGTGGTTAATTCCTTATTGCGTTTGCTTTTTTCATAACCATTATCTCATTAAACTCTCCGCCATTGATCTTACCTTTTAATCCGATGGTTGATTCACCCGATCCACAAAACTAACTGACGATCCTCCACTGTTGATCACAACACATTTGATCCAACGGTTAAAAGCGATATCGGATGGAGATCTTGCACAATGTTTATCCACCCGATAAAGTGGTTTCCTTTGTCCACCCAAATGCTACGTGTTAGTCGATAAATGGAATCACTTGGAATTTCAAAAGACCGCTTACCATTTTTTCTTCACCTAATAAATAGCTACACTAATAAATCACCTTTCTTCCTTGACTAAACGTACGAGCTTATTGATGCGTGATGATCGTTAGATCTATTGGATCTGTAGATCAGACGGTTCTAGACTCCTTTAGATTAATATGATTTTGTCAGGTGTTATTTTCTTTTTTTCTGCCAAATTTGACACCTCCGCTACATTTAACATGTCTAAAACCATATTCTCTGATGTTTTTAGAACATAACCAAATTATTTCAAAACATGAAAAAAAACAAGATTGGCGATATAATACAGGTTTTTCACACACTAATTCAAAAGCAAAATTGCAAATCAACATAACTTAGAGATATTTCGAAGGAATACAACGCCTCCAGGATTGACCAATTATACACAAATACATAGAGATACAGTTTTTGTAACTTAATCTTACATGACCTAATCAAGCCAAATCAGTCAAAATCCCTTTATAATCATTCAAAACTTACATAAATACCATTTCGTTCTAAAAATCAAATTCTTAATCCATGGATCAAATCTGCCTAATCTTAGACAATATCTAATCTGGTTGATATCCTCTTTGAGAATCTCAACTGAATCTAAACATCTTGAATTAATTATAAAGTCACTCAATCCCTAAATCCTAGCTCAAATCCTATCTAGAAAACTTTGTAATTGACACCAAAAGGATCCCACTCCTCTGCTTGTAATTTTTTTTTTGTTGTATTTTTGGAATAAATTCGAAGCCTTTTGTCTTCAAGCCTTGTGCTCCTGCATGAGATCTCTAGTCAAGAAAATGATGAAAACAAGAAGGAAATCCAAATCCCATCTAGGAAGCTGAAGATAAGAGTGATGACATCAAGGCTAAAGAAGACCTAGAAGATGAAGAGAATGAAAAATATTTTGAAGAAGATATCCTCACTAAACTTATGGCTACCATGGAAGATATTATCAATTTGAAAAAGGAAAACGAGTAACTTAAGAAGAAAGCACTAGTTGGTGACCAAGACCAAACAAGGAAGGAAGCTGACCTTGTCAAGCTTCAAGTACAAGAAAGAGATGAAGAGCTCACCAAGCTTAAGGAGGAATTTCATCAAAACAAAAGAAAGAATCATGAAGAAGTCATATCCATGACAAATCAATTGGATAAGGCAAAGAAACAGGAAGAACGACGCCAAATGTTGAGTGTAGGAATTACACTTAAGAAAAATCCTCAACACTTAATTTGTCAACCCGGTGGATTTGTAAACTTAGAGACGAAGCACAGGCAATGCCAGAAATGGTATGAATCTTCCTAATATAAATCCCTACTTTCTTTAAAGGAAAGATTGTAGAATAAAATTAAAAAAAGAAAAAGAAAAAGGCAACTTGAACCATCAAAATAATCTAAGACTGGAACAAGGAAGAATGCATTTTCAAGAGGGAATTAAAGATAAAGGGCAACCACTCTAGCTAATTATTGTTTAACTACTGAGTGTGTGTTTTTCTTTAGTAGGGACACTTAGTAGTCTCATCAGATGGGCCCTTAAACCCACTCCTTTAGAGATTTCCTTCTTGCACTAATATGTCCTGTACTATCGTAGTCTGCGTACACTAGTGCAGGAACAAAGATTTATGTAGAAGGTATAAATGGTGTCTTTACTAAAGGATTTTTACTTCCTATAAGGGATTGAACTTTTCCAGGTTCAAAGCAGTTAGATCCCGTCACAAGAAACTAGTTCTTGCACCGGATCAAAGCTTCCTGCACTTAGCATTTTGTTATTAAGATGAGTGCTTAATTATTGCAAGTGCTATTATACTGTTAAATCAAATTGCACACATGAAAAGAATGTTTCTGATCTTAACATAGTGCAGGAATCAATAAAAAATCAATATACATTCATCCTGTCATGAGCATTTAATGAAAGAAACAAGATTGCGAGAAGTACACTAAGAAGGCTTGCTGCATCACACCAACGTGCATTGGTGCAGGTTCATTTCTCCCGGCTTGGACCAGGTGGGGAAAACCAATCAAACAGAATTGCCAAAAAGGAGATATCACACCAACGTGTACTGGTGCAGGGTTATTTCTCCTACTTGGACTAGACGAAGGAAAACCAATGTGTAATCAAGTGTAGGAAAGGGAATTTATTTGCTTCACACAACGGATCCACTTTCACTTAGACAGGAATGCATGTGCTTAAAATTAAATCACACTTGACAATGTAAACACAAATTACAAGAAAATGGGAAATGGAGTAAACGTGCTGGGTTGGCTGGGCCCTAGCCAACCAACGCGTTTCCCCTTTAAATAAAAACGTTGCCCAGTACCTTACTCAATTCATCAGCTTAAATACAGAAACGTAATTTGTGAAACATGAGGCAAAGCTCCCTTTTATTAATTCACTAAGGCGAGTACATACATTAATACGCCATCCAGCCCAAATTTGGGCGATAACAAAATACAACAACCTATTACCACCTCTTTGGCTACGTCTTTGTTCTCTTCTCCTATCAAAAACTTCCCTTAGTCCTATTTACATTCTACATTATATAGATCTTTGGCCAAAGGCAAAAATAGATCATTCAACTGATTACACAACCAAACGCAGAATTTAGCTTTTCAACCTTCAAAATTAGACAGTTAGCAAAACTGGCCGTAGCCAATCTCTAGCTTTTGTCCTTCACAGATTCGATCTCGACTGCCTTTGGATCGATCTTTCTATTGTGATTGAAGTTGCTCAAAACGAGGAAGTGATCAAGGAGGTTCAGATCTACTGCAAGGATTCGCTGTGTTGGCAATGGTGCAAGATCTGATCCTGTACTAGGATCTACGGTCACGGTAAGTACTCTAACTACCAAATAAACATGGGAGATATCGATAAGTTACAAAGAGTGATTAAAAGTAATAAATCATGTAATAAATGATTAATTAATGCTAAGTTAAATTAAAAGTATGAAAAATAAAGTTTATACGAAATATGTCACCATGCTTGGACTGTTGCAAGATGAGAGTGTATAAAAGAGGTAAAACAATAGTAAATGGTTATGATTTAGGAAGGGGAAAATGGAAAAAGAGAGAAAATTAGGGGGCTAACATCCTCCCATCCATAAGCTATTGTGTGTCCTCACATAACTCTTTACCTTTGCAAAAAACCTTTAAAACTTTGAGCATTCTAGCTCAATCCTGCTCTGACATACTGACATCAGCCTGCAATGTTTCAAACTTCTTCTTGCTGATGTTCTTTAGTTTCTTTGTCACCTTTTTAAGTCACTTGAAACATCGTGTAGCTTGGTACTTCCAAACTCTAAATTCTCCTTTCTTTTTCTGGATCTTCGTAGTTAATTCTTCTTTACTTTGTTCTTTATCCTCCTGCGCTTTAGCTATGAGCTGTTCTAATTTTTGCACTTGAATCTCTAGTTCAACTATCTGAGCAGCACGAGTTACCAAATCTTCTTCTTCTTCTATCTTGACAGGGGCTGTGTCTTCCTCAGGGACCTCAGTATCCCTCATGGTTACATTAAGAAATTATACTTCTTCTAGTTCTTCTTATTGCACTGGTGCAGAAGGGGATTCAACGTCTTGTGGGGACTGTGGTTCTTTTCTTGCACCAGATTCTTCATTTTTGTTCCGGGGCATTTTAATGAAATCGTCCAATAGAGTGTCATCTTTGACATCTACAAATTTTGCTACGTCTGCAAGGACTGATAGGTTGTCTTCTTTGGGGGTCTATGCCTATACTGGTGGCATAGAAGGAGTCTGTTCAATAGGTGCACTAGTTGTCTTCTTATTTGGAGATGGGGACCTTTCTTCTATTGATTTTTTAGGTCGTTTCCTTTTTGCACTGGTGCAAGAAAGACTCCCCTTTACATTCTTACTCAGACCCTTGCTTGTGCTGGTGGGGTCCTCTGTCTCCTTTCCAGCAGATTTCTTTTTATGTAGCTATTTTAATAGCACCTCCCAGGTCATGCCTTTAACTTCTAATTGTTTATGGACCAAAATCTTTATCAAGTTGTGGTGATATAACTTCTTATCGGCCTGGTCTTCCCGTTCATCCCACACACCCTTGGCCATTTTTTCCAAGCTCTTAAGCAAAAAATAGGGGAAAATCATCCTCCACCGGATGTGTCAGGCAGCTTCGAAATGCTGCAACATCCTAAAATGGTACACAAAAGTACGGGAGTACCTTCCCTCATAGGTTACAAATTTATGTAGGATGAAAAGGAGGTCCTGCCACTGTCCTAGTAGGGTACTGTGTGGAATTCCTGCCTTCCAATCTACCTTCATCTTCTTGTCGACGACAAAACACTGCCATCGCTTCCTCTCTAGTTTTTTATTTTTAAACCACTGCTCACCAGTATTTTCCAAGCCTGTCGCTGCTGCTATAAAATCTTCCATAACCTCAAATTTTAGAGGCCCAATTTTTACTCGGCCATTTTTGAAACTTCTGGCAAATTGTAAGGCCATTTCACTGTTTTTCCCGTCAAAATTTTGCAAGAATTGAATAAAGCTTGAGTCTCGCTATAGTACAAGACTATTGCGATACTCAATAGTCTGTTCTACCCTACTGAGAGACGAAGGTTTGCTTCGAATAGACAGCATCGCTGCTTAAGGGTTATGAACAATCGAGAATTTACATGCAACACCGGGAAAATTGGTTCTTATAGATAGAGATCCAACTATCCACCATCCCTTCCATCTTGTCACCCATTCATTCCACTGAAATAGTTGTGGATGTGTGACATCTTTGAGATCATGCCAGATTGGTACTTGCGGCGACATTTTAACAACTAGATGAGGTAATAATTATGAGTGAAGGACATCTAGGATTATGGCGGAAAGGGGCAATTATATCCAAGCAACAGTTAAACACTTCCACACTCCTTCATAATTTAAAAAAAAACTTAGCATTCATCACAAAATGATCATGATTCTTAACTTAAAAACACCTTGTACTTTAAATAATTTTCTCCTAGTTAATATGAAAGCACCAGTACTCATCGACTAAGTGAAAGGAATTCTTATAAACTTTCATGATGACCACTTTCCTATGACGTATGCTATGAAAAGAACAAAATGTACTATCTTTCTGACAGGGTGCATGCTTTCACCACTTAAAAACTATGCTATTATGCTGGTACCATTCTACTTGCATTATTATATAGGACGACATGCTTGCACTAGTGTAAGCATAATATCTGAAAAAAGAACAGGGAATTTAACTAAAATATAGGCTAGAATTACAACATGGCTTCCTCAACTCATACTGGAAATTTGCTTCACCCTTTCTTGATGCTTCAGAGCATAACCTTTTGCTCCTTGTGCGTGAGATCCTGCAATGAATTCATGAGGGAACAAAGAAGTGGGAAAAGGGAAATTTCAGAATGGGAAGGAATTCTGTTACAGGGATTCCAGGAATAGTATCACAAGAGGGGATAAATAGAAGTGGGATAGGAAAAAAATTTCAAGGGTAAAGTGGGGTTTTTACGAAACGGATAGGGTAAATTCAAAAGAATATGGGAAGGTTAATCATTCTAGGATTGAAGAAGAAAACTGAAGGAATATTACGAAAGTGGAATATGAAGAAAGGCAAAAAAATTTCTGGAAGGTCTACCTACACTGGTGTAAGAAAAATAACTGTAGCAAAAATTAAGCATTACTTGAATAAAAATATCCATGCTAATTACCCCAATTGTATAAAGGTTGGTTCTGCTGAACCTTCTTTTACTTGGTGGTCGCTAGTGTTAGGGCCTAAATCTACCTCAGGTTGAGAAAGGCAAGTCTAGGGTAACATCAAACCCCGCTTAACTTGGTAGCTGGCCCTAGCAGGACAGGAGAGGGCTCTCTCCTTGGAAATATCAATGAAAATTTATCAATGAAGGCTTGAGATGACTGATATAAAAACTAATTTTCGGCTAGGTATGTTTGCTCAGAGGAATTTGATTGAATTTAATGGTTGGTTACTAGATCAGATGGGGAAGGCAGCTTTGGGTCCAGGAAATGAACACAGATTTGCAGAGGTTTCTGTGGGGTGAGGTAGGTAAGTGTTTTAGCAATTTGAAAGGAGTGTAATGGTGAGTCTAAAGACTGTTTAGGAGCTAGGAAGGGCATGCAAGTGTCACGAGTCCTCTTCAAACAATAGAAAACATTTAGAATTAAATAAACCCCAAGGTAGAGCACTGAAACACCAATGAATTCCACCTTTAAACTTGATTCAAAAAGAGAGAGATGATGACACACATAAACATAAGATCAACTAAATTATAGAGAAGAAAACAATGCTAAATCACATTACCACAAGAATCCCAGAAAATGCTGCAAAACCCTGGTTTATTTCCTTGCCAAACTGTAGAAGTGATGTACAAGGTAACTCAATGCATCCACAAGAGTCCAACCTTGACAAATGACCAAGAAAGTACAAGATATAGGCAAAAAACCACCCATGCTAGCCATTAGGGGTCGAATCCACGAGTCAAGGAGTTGTTTCAACAAGATCTAAACTAGGAACTGAAAAATAGGTAGTGGAACAGCTTGCCTCTAAAACTATGGAAACTGATTCATTCAATTCAAAACCACCTATAACTGATGTATCTACCTCCTTAAGTCAATTTTTATCATTTTTACATAAAAGTACATCAATTTACATCAATTTACGTCATGAGTTTGACCATGAGAGAGAAAAAGTCAAATTGGTAGAAGACTAGGCAAAATTTTGAGCAAACCGGCAAAAATGGCAAATTTTTCTCCTATGCATAGCACCGCTGATTCTATGCATAACGCTTTTTCTAGGCCAGTTTTGGAAGGCTTCCCGAAGTCCAAATCAGGTGAAATATAGCTCATTGGAAATCTTGGAGAGTCTACTTTCTGGGAAAACTTGAATTTTTTTATTTGGAGTCAATTTGCCCCTCCAAAAATGCAATCTCCCAAGATTGCTTCATGTGTGGCAAAAAAGTGGCAGAGAGGGCACTTTTTAGGTGTTTTTGGCCCTTTTGGAGGTCCAGAACTTGTCAAAAATTCTTAGGCATTTCTAAGCATACATAAATTTTCATGGTGATTCCAAAAATGTAAATTGTTTTGCAAATGGAGGCCCCCATCAAAAGCGTAGCGCCACCTACTGAAAAAACCTGTTTTTTTGCCTCAAAAATTCAAAAATGACAAAAACTTCACCAAATTTCTTGAAATTTTGCATGAGTGATCCTTTTTATGTGCTATGCTAGGCCAATGATGCTTCAGCCAAGATCTTGAACTTATCTTGCTCTTTTTTCACTTTCAAGGCTCTCCTTAACTTGGCTTTTAGGCTTCTTATCCTTGTCTTGCAAATTTTGTTTTGGGCCAAATAGTGATAAGCCATGTGGCGCAACATTTTCTTCTCCTTGTTAGCCTTTTCTAACAGTTTCTCAAGGTGGATATTCACTCTTTCCAAACATGATTCTTGGTCATCCTCTATTTCTTGCTCTAGTGAAGTTAGCTTGATTTTCCTTCTTTTTGCCAATTGTTGGTTTTCCCTTATGGTTTGCAGCTCCATAATTGTTTGTTTGTCCTTCAATTGCTTGTTCTGTTGCTCAAGGAAATTAATGATCCATTTAGCCCTCTCAAGGTCAAGTGATAGGCTTTGGATCTTAGCTTCTTTCTCCTTGATGATCTCATCCTTGAGCTTTGAGCTTTGGGAGCTCAAATCAATGTCCTTTTCCTCAATCAAAATGAAATCCCTGTCTTGGCCTTCAGAAGGCCCTTCATCATGCAATGGTTGTTTTCCTCTATCCTCTACCTACTATGCTGAAGAAGAAGGAAAAGCCCCTTTCACCCTAGGTGAAGATAGCATTTTCTTGTGATCCGGTGAAGAAAACGAGACCCCTTCCACCCCTGGTGGAGATAATACTCGTTTGGCAGCTGCAAATAGCCTCGTTGTGCCTTTCTCATAAGTGAAAAACACTGGAACACCTATAGGTTTAGTCTCATGAACATCTGGCTGGTTTGAAAGCCCTTCTTTCTCATGAAGCACCGATGGAGTCACCTGAGGGTTTTTGAAGACCTCATGTGCAATGAAAGTATCCCATGAAATATTCAACAAGCTTAGCTGATGCAAAACAACAATTTTAATCAATGAGAAATGGTAAATGCTATTTAACTACTGAGGAAGAGGTTTCGTTTCGACATAATGAGCCATCTTCTCAATATTCCTGATATAAAGTATGGGAGATTCATCGTCCTCACTCTTGTGAAATGAATCAACAATCTGACATGGTATGTATATAGAAGGGAAAACCTTCCCTCACAGGTGAAATATTTGATGATGAGTTTCATGAGTGGAGCATAAGTATCTTGCAAGAATTTGAAAGGAAATACCCTACTAATTTGGCTCCAATATCTAGCCTTGATGTAAGGCTCATAATGCTCTCTGCCCACATGCTGCCCCTTATTCAACTGTTCATCCACATTAGGTATGCCTGTTGTTGCTGCTATGGTTTTAGGTGTCAAGGTGAAAGATACACCAGCTAGGTTCACCTGGCCATTGTGAAGATGAAGAACAAATAACGTAGCAAGCTCATGGTGATATTGCACCCTCTCCACCATTTCACAAAACTGGTAACAAGACTGATGTTTGAAACAGGTTACTGCAAGAGGGAAAGTAAGTAACTCTGTAAGAGTGTTGGGATCTTCCCGGATATGTTTTCCCCCTTTATGTGGTTTTCTTGGTGCATGAGCCTCTTGGGAAGAATCACTGACAGTTTCATCATCCCTTTCATATGCTGAGTCTGTTTCCATATTTTCAAATTTGGAGTGAAAAATGATGAGTATGAAGAGATTTTTTTTTAAAGTATGAGGGTGAATAGGGCGATTGTTGTTTTGTCCTTTTTGGAAATGAGGGATTGACTGATAGTATGACTATAAATGAGGGATTGACTAATAGTATGAATGTAAATGAGGGTTAGATGGTGGAAGGAATGTAATGAGGGAATAAGAAATTGGAATTAGGGTTTTAGGAATGTATAGTGTTAATGCTTAGGAATAATGTATAGGGTTTAGGGTTTGGTAATAGGGAGTGAGTGCCAATGATTTGGGAGGGGGAAAGAGGAAGGGATTTAGGGAAATTTAGTGGCAAGGGAAGGGAATGGGGTGTGGAAGATAATCAAAGGGGAATTAAGAGCAGAAAACAAAACCCTATGCAAATTTGGCAAGATAATTTTAGAGATAGCTAGGTTTTGTTTTTTAGACACACAAATCACCACCATAGATGAAAAAATCCCTTTCTAGACTAGATGTTAGGTGTTACTTACTTGTTGAGAGGTTAATTGTGCATTTGGAGGCAGAGGATGGCGATAAAATTTGATTTGGAGCTCAATAGGCAGATGCGTAGTGCTGCCACTCAGGTGTGTAGCGCACTTTGTGTGCGTAGCGCATGACCAAAATCCAGTTCAAAACCTACGCCAGATGCATAGTGCTAGGCAGGTGCATAGCGCCAGTGCCCAGATGCGTAGCGCTAGCAAATTTTCATGGTTTTTGCTTAATTTTGCCTCTTTCTCCCACAAACCTGATTTTCTCCTTTTGGCTCACTCTATTGTACAAAATAAAGACTTTGAAACACAAATAAGAACTTTATATCCCCTTGGTTTTAATTTTTCATTTACAAACCCACTTTTCTAAAGTCTCTTTCACTTTGCTTTTTGTTTTTCGTTTTGCAGTTTGACTCTTCTTGATCACTTGATGAATTGATGCGTTGGTGTTTTTGTTTCTTGCAGTAGCTAGAGTTGGCAAGGTGACCAAGGGTAGTGGCTCTGAACGTATACATATAGAAAATATTAGAATTACATTAAAGTTTATACATAGAAAAATATTACTCTGTTTTACCTCAAAACAGGGTTTTGAGGAAAAAATCACTTATTGAATATATCATCATTGAAATTTTGATTTTATGAACTTATTTAACCTCCTCATGTGTCTGCTGACCATTTATTGAGCTTTTCCATAACTATGGTGGCAAACCCTAGACCTAATGGGACCTAAAACCCTAAAAATGGCTTTTGCAAATGTAATGACAAAAAATGACTGTAAATTGTTGGGTTGTGTTATATTCTTTCCGCGACTAACCTACGTAGTGAACCGAGGGGTTAGAGGGGGGGCGAAGCCCCCCCTTCGTTGCGCCGATTGCGCAGCGGGGGGGTCACATGGGGGGCGACAGCCCCCCTTGTCTGGGGGGTTTAAGGTGGGCAGGTAGCTCCCCTCTATGGGGTCCAGGGCAGCACCCCGACAAATTTTTTTTTGGACCCTATATTAGGTTGGGCGAACCTACCTATGGTTTTCGGTCCATGGTTTTGGACGTGATGGTTTTCGGTCCATGGTATTGGATGCTTCGGCATGTATATGAAAGGGGTCTATTTGATTCCTTGCTCTTGTGGGACCCCTTATATAGGGGAAACAGGGCGCTCCATCCAGCAGAGAATTGGTGAGCATGCAGCGGACCTGAGGCATGGTAGA